>JAWWLR010000127.1:34381618-34394132 GCA_035041075.1 Acraspis erinacei
TACGCGATCACTGGACATGGTAAGCCGATGATCTCACCGACCTTTTCGAATGACAACATCGCTCGGAAATAGACCGTTTCCGACTACCTGTGATCAACGATCACTTTCTTGTTCCTTATTTTCATCCCCATTGTTGGGGACTTCGCCCCCCAACCCCCCTAACCTCAAAATTCTAATTCAATCCTAGTTCCTCGAATCTGTTGGGATACTAAATTCAGGACTTTTGAGATCGGTAAAGAGATTTTACGATGATGAAGAAACATAACATAACGTGTCGCATTGGGCTAGGCAGCGAGCGGTCACACCCGAAGTTCCGAAGCAACATTGATCGCTGACGCTGTCAGAGGTTTCGGAGTATTTCGAATAGATCCGGGAATCCAGAGCAGAAAATTCAAGGGCGTTGGAATTCTGATAAGAAACTCACCTATCTGAGACACTTTTAATCGGTCCTTATCACAACACTCAACACTTATCATCACCAAGGCATCATTCGAAAATCCAACCACTGACTCGCTCACTCTCGCCGCGACTCACGAGCACGACGTACGGTACCATTACCGTACTCTTGAGTTGGTGTAAGTGTGTTGTAAATAGGGCAGGCTGGTGTTGGAGGATGTGTGTGAGCCGGGCGAAGAGTGTGTGAGAAAATGGGTGTAATGGACTTTGGGAGTGTGTGGAGATTCCCCAGTGCCGGTTTACCCATTGGGCTTAGTAGGGGGAAAGAAGTTTTAATACAACATACAAATTTCGAATAATGTTTTTTTTTAATTTTGTACAAATATAATTTAACTAAATCTTTCAAATTTTTATAATAATTATTGTTATTCTGTTATTATCATTATCAATAGGGATTTTTCAGTTTTAAAAGTTTAAAAAAATTGTATTGGGGATAATTCCAATTATTTACAAAAAATATTTATAACTTTAAAAAAATGTCAAATATAATTTAAAAATTGAAACAATTTCAGGAAATGTAAAAAGTTTCAAGAGAATAACAAATTTTCTTAAGATTCCTGGGAATACTTCAAATGATTTTTTTATTTTGAAATATGAAATGATTTGTAGAAGTGAGAAAAGGTCTGAAAGATTAAAATTTTATAATTTTTAATAATAATTATTATTAATATTATTATTATAAATAGGGCAATTTTTTACATTTTAAAAGATTTTCCAAAACATTGTAGTAGGAAAATTCGAATCATTTCGACAAATTTTCGAAAGTATCAAGACAGTAGAAAATTTTCTTAAAATTCCTGGGAAAAATTCAAATTATTATTTTTTTTTTTTAAATATGACATTTCAAATGATTTCTAGAAGTGAGAAAAATTTAAAAGATTAAAATTCGAATTATTAAAAAAAATATTTAGACATCTTGATAAAATTTGAAAAGATTTCAAAGAAATTTTAAAAAAATGTAGCCGGTTTAAGATCGAGAAAAATAAAAAGCTTTTGAAAATGTTTGAAAACTGTCCACAAAATAAAAAATTTGGATTCCTGGGAAAATTTTTATTTTTTATTTTGTTGTTGAATTTTACTATTTCGCTGAAAATTTACTCTTCGTTTTTGGTTGAAAATTAATTGTATGAATAAAAATGAATAAAAATTTTAAAATTCGATTTTAGGTTAAAACATTATCTTTTTTAGTTTAAAATTCAGCTTTGGTTCAAAATGCATGTATTATGTTGAAAATTTGTTAACATTATATATCGCACTATAATTAAAAATCAAAGTTAAAAAATAATAATAATTTTAAATAGGGAAATTTATTTAGTTTTAAAAGATTTTTCCAAAAATTTTAGAGCAAATTGGAATATTTTTAAAAGATATTTAGAAGTGAAAAACTTCGATTATAATTTAAAATTTTGAAAATATTTCAACAAATTTTAAACAATATGTAGATATTTAAAGGCTGGAAGAAATAAAAAACTTTTGAAGAATTTTGAAAAGTTCTTATTTGAAAATTCAAGTATTTTGTAAATTTTTTTTTAATTTAATTTTTTTGTTGAAAATTCGTTTTTTTGTATGAAAAATTAATTTCTTTACTGAAAAATAAACTTTTCATTTCTGGTGAAAATTTGTCTTTTTTAATTGAAAAATTCATATATTTTGTTAATTTTTTATCTTTTTAATGAAAATTGAACAATTGTACAACCATTTTTTTTCAATGAATTTTGTTAACTGGAAATTTAACTATTTTATTTTTAGTCCAAATTCGTCTTCCTTAGTAAAAAAACTCACATATTTTGTTCAAATTTTCTTTGGGAATTGAATTATTTTCCGGTTAGAAAAATTTATTTTATTGAAAATGAAAAAAATTTTCCTAAAAAGTGTCCTTTTTGGTAGAAAAGTCTACTTACTGTTTTATTGAAAATTGGGTTTTTTGGTTAAAAACTGATTTTTTAACTGTAAATTTAACTATTTAATTTTTGTAGAAAACTTTCTTTCTTAGTTAAAAAGTCGTATATTTTGTTGATTTTCTTCTTTTTCAATGAAAATTGAACAATCTGTTTAAAAATTAGTTTCTTAAAAATTATTTTTGTTACCTGAAGATTCAACTATTTTAATAAAATCATTCAATTTTCATTTTAAAAAAATTCTCTTCAACAACAAAAAAAGATTTTTTAACTAAATTTACCTATTTTGTTACAAATATGTTTTTTTCGTTGGATATTTATCTTTTTATTTGAAAATTCAACTATTTGATTGCAAATTGATATTCTTCAGTACAGAGTTAATCTTCTTCGTTAAAAATTCAATATTTTCTTGGTTAAAAAATCCAATATTTGGTTACAAAAATATACTTTTATTAAAAATAAAAAAAAAATTTGATAAAAACTATCCTTTACGGTTGAAATTGTTTTTTGTTTTGTTGAAAATTCATCTATTTGGTTGAGGATTCAACATTTTATCCGAAGTAATTATTTGGCAATATATGGAAGTAATCCAGGGTAATCCGATATGATCAGGAGTAAGCCACCTCTACTAGACCGCATTTTTACGAGTGTTTCCACCAAGGTTTGAAGAGGGATTTAGTAGGGGAAAGGGGACACCTGTCATTGTAGCCTAGGGGCGCGTTTGCCCTAAGGCCGGCACTGAGATTCCCCCCACCACTATCCAATGTAAAAGTGTGGCAGATTGGCCGAGTGGTGACTGCTGTTCTCCCTTTCTATAGTGTTGGTAGGTACACGAAACACGGTGTGCCGCCAGCATCTCTTTCTTCTATATGCTTCCAATTCCATTCTTCTTTTTTCTTTCTGCCCCTCCTCTCGCTTTTATTCAGTACGAATTTGAACACACGCTACATTTCGTTTTGCTAGGGGCCACTGGGCGCCACTTTTGTTTGTTGTTACGGATTCGGAATTCGGACGAGTCCGTGCACGTCCTGTGCATTGTGCGGAACATAGGGTGCCCTAAAAAGGTGACCGGTAAATTATCAAATCCTGGAAAAAATTCCTGGCTTTCAAATTCTATTTAAAACGTGCCGAATTAAAATAGAACTGCCCTTTGAATGTTACAGATGCATTTTTTACCAAATAGATCAATTTTTGTATCAGGAAAATTAGAGACACAATATGAACAAGTCAATTCAAACTAAAAAGATGAATTTTCTACAAAAAAAGTCCATTTTTTTACAAAATACATGAATTTTCAACTAAAAACATCACGTTTTCATTAAAAAATATCAAATATATAGTTCAATTCTTAGTTTAAACAAATAAAGTTTTAACCAAAACAATCATCAACCAAAGTAATGATTATCAAAGTGATTTTCAAATAAAAAGATAAATTAAAAAAATAGGAACGTTAAATTTACAGCTGAACAAATTAATTTTAAACAACAAAATAAACCAAATTTCTACCAAATAGTTGAATTTTGAACGAAAGGAGATCATTTTCCAACCCAAATTGGAATGTTTGACTTTGCAGCTACAAAAAATAATTTTTAACAAAAAGAAAATTCAAACAAAATAGTAAAAGCGTCATCCTGATATAGTTAAATTGTCTGTTAAAAAAGTTAATTTTAATCAACAAAAAACACTTGTTTAACAAACTACTTGAATTTTCAACTAAAGACATCACATTTTCACTCAAAATAAAATATGAAGTTAAATTTTCAGTTTGAAAAAATAAAGTTTTAAAAACTAAAAAACAACCTTCAACCATAGTGATGATTTTCAAAGTGATTTTCAATTAAAAAGATAAATTTTTAAAAATTGGATCATTCAATTGACAGTTGAACAAATTAATTTTAAGCACGAAAAGAGTCAAATTTTCTACTAAATAGTTGAATTTTTAAAGAAAACAGATTATTTTTCAACCCAAATTGGAATGTTTGACTTCGAAGCTACAAAAATTAAATTTTAACAAAAAAATCAATTTCCAACAAAATAGTAAAATCCTCACCCTCCTATGTAGTTAAATTGTCTGTTAAAAAAGTTAATTTTAATCGACAAAAAAATACACTTTTTCAACAAAATACATGGATTTTCAACTAAAAACATTAAATTTTCACTAAAAATAAAATTTGTAGTTAAATTTTCAGTTTAAGAAAATCAATTCTTAACAACAACAAAAAAACAATCTTCAACCAAAGTAATGATTATCAAAGTGATTTTCAAATAAAAAGATAAATTTAAAAAAATAGGAAGGTTAAATTTACAGTTGAACAAATTAATTTTAAGCAACAAAAGAAACCAATTTTCTACCAAATAGTTGAATTTTTGATGAATAGAGATAATTTCTTAACCCAAATTGAAACGTTTTTTATTTGCAGCTACAAAAATTAATTTTAAAAAATCACCCTGCGATATATTTAAATTGTCTGTTAAAAATTTAATTTTAATACTCAAAAAATACTTTTTTAATCAATTACATGCATTTTCAACTTAAAAAATTACCTTTCCACTAACCGTAAAATATATATTTAAATTTTCAGTTAAAAAAAATAAAGTTTTAACAAAAAAAAACAAAACAATCATCTAGTTAAAAATGTGGGATTAAGACGCACTAATAAAGGTGAGTCTGGTCCTAAATTTAAATAATGATGAAAAAGCAGCAAAAAAACATTTCAAAATTATAAAAGTTTAGGACCAGACCCACGTTTTTAGTGCTTCTTATTTAGTTTCCCAAATTTTCAACGCGTTTAGGCGCTTTGTATGCAAATAAGTTAAGAAACACAAATTTTCACCAACAACAAAACAGGTAAATTTGTAGTTAAAAAAATTAATATTTAGCAAACAACAAATAACAATTTTCAACCAAAAACAATAAAAAATAAAATCAATAAAAAATTTCAATCTAAATATTAACAGTTTTTTTATTTTCAGTTTCAATTAATCTTCAAAAATTGTACAGATTCAAAAAATTTAACATCTTCTTAACATTTAAATAATTTTTATTTTTAATCAAATTTTACGTTTCCAAAAATCTTTTAAAATATCAAATTCAAAGCCACAATAAATTGCACAATTTTTAATTTTAAGGGATTCAAATAAAAACCATTTATTTTGAATTACATACTTTAAAAAATTGAAAAAATCCAGTTTAAAACTTTAAAAAATTAGACCATCTCAATCAAGAAAGATTAAAAACTATAATTATTAAAATTATAATTGAATCATTTTAAATTTCTGCCAATAAAAATTTTATAAATTTATAATCAAGATTTAAACATTCTACACTTTCAAGCTGGACGGTTTTTATAGGAAAATGAAAGACTTCAAACATTTGATCAATTAAAAAATTTAAAGATTCAAAATTAAATAATTTCACGTTAAAACTTTATAAATTTAAAGAAATTCATATTATATAAGAATTTAATAATTTCCTATTAAATTCTTCAAGATTTTAGCTTTTTCTTAATTTGTAGCCCTTGTAGTAGAATAATGTAAATTGAAAATGTTTAGAATAGAATAATTTCACATTAAAATGTTCAAAATTGAATGACGACAAATATTTATCATTAAAATAAAAACAAATTTAAATCTGAAGTTTTGAAAACAAAATAATTTAAAATAAAAATGTATGCAAATACTTTATCGAATTTTAAAACTTATTATTTTTAAAATAAAATAATTACTTTCTAATTGAACAAATTCAGTTCTGCCAAGCCTTTGGCAAACAATCAGGAACCTTGAAGAATTTAGTTCAGAAATTCCTGCAAATTTAGACTGCTGAGATCATTCGAAACGAATCCTATTCTGATCTTTTTTTTACAAACCATCAATATCAGGTTTCAATTTCGGAATCAATGTAATAAATAATTAAAGAGCGAAAAATAAATCTTACATATCAGAAATTGAATAATATGAGAAAAAATATCAGAAATTGAATTTTCAGCCAAATAGTCCAATTTTCAAACAGAAAAGAAAAATAGTTTAATATTTAACCAAATGGTTTAGTTTTCAGCAAAATAATTGAAATCCAATAAAATAGTTGATTCTTTAACGAAATAAATGAAGAACATTAACTTAAAAGCAGAATTTAAGTAAAAAAAATGTAACAAAGAGAAAAAAGATTAATTTTCAGCCCTAGATGGCGAATTTTCTATTTAAAAAAATGAATTTTTAATAAAATAGTCCAGTTTTTGAACAAGAAGATGAATTTTGATGATAATTAACATTAAACGAGGAAAGAACTAATTTTCATGTCATTTCATACCAAGATGTTGTCTACCAAAAAGACGAATTTTCAACAACATGCATGAATTTTCAACAAAAAAATTCACTTTTAATTAAAAATAGAATACTAAATTTCAGTAAAAAAAATTAAATTTTTACAAAATAAATAAATATACAACAAATAAGTTGAATTTTCAAGCCCAAAAGACAAATTTTTAAGCCAAAAGGACGAATTTTTTAAAAGACAGTTGAATTTTTAACAATAACTTTCTTTCAAACCAGAAATATAAATTTTCAATCAAGGAAGATGACTTTTATAAATAAATGATCAATTTTCAACAAAATAATTAAATTTGTAACCAAATAGTAGAATTTTTAGCCAAACGATTGAATTCTGAATCAAAAATATAATTCTAGACTTTTCAATTAAAAACAATTAACTTTCAACTAATAATAGTTGGATTTTCTTATTGGCTTCTATTAATTAAGTACAAACTTAGCGAAAAAACGAGTAAAAAGGAAAGTTTCTTGAAAGGAGGGGAAAAAATCTGCCCGCTGTTGGTTCAGTCGCTTCGCGTTCGATGATGTATTTATCTCACGCTTCGCACTCGATTTTTTATTTATATTGTGCTACACGCTCGGTCTTCGTACTTTTCCTAAATTTGTGGACAAACCTTTTAAAATTAAAGCTCAACACATCGACAACTGTAATTTGGTGGATGTGAATTCTCTTTTGTTAAAGCTCTTTCGGCTTTAGCGAATATATTCTCAACACGTATATAGTGCTTCGCAATGAACTTTTCTACGTTATGTTCAACCCTTTTATATCAAATGTATAATAAATTTCTGTATGTAACTCAACCTCTACCTGGGAATGCTTATTTAGATATTGCAAAATAAAGTAAAAATTCTATTTATCATGATTGTTTTAATATTTATTTCTTACTTTGCATTGCATTTTCTTCTTAACTGCACTGAAACATGTAAATTTATATCATTACTATTCATAATATTCATTGAAATTGACACACACTTATTCTTATCACCTTGTTTTTATTATTTTTTATTTTTAATCTTGTTTTTTTGCGATTAAAATAAAATCGACTCGTTATGTCTAAAAATTATTTATAACAAATGTGTAAATCATTTTTGGATGAACTTTTGTATATAATGAATGAATTGCTTTTTCATTCTTTTTTGTGCGATCAAAATTTGAATTTTCGGTTTTTTAATTTTTTGTTCAAATGTTATAAATGTTTTCATTAGAAGTTACAAAAACATTTCAAGTGAAGAATTTTCAAGTGAAGAATTTTCAAGTAAATGCTGTAAAGCTTTAAAATAAAAAATTGTAAACTTTCATCAATTGTATAGTTCGAAGATTCAAAGAATTTAAATTCTAGCTATCATATTCAAGTCAGAAACAATACAAATTTAACGAATATAATTCTTTTTAACTGTAACTTTTTATATTAGAACATAAATTAATCTTATTTTAGATCGTAAAAAATAAATAATGGTTAATTTTTATTCATTTATCAACCCTGCGTTTGTTTTGGAAACTTTCTAAATATAATTTTTAAACTATTTAAAAGATTTTTAAAATTATTTAAAAATTTCACAGGTATCTTAAGAAAATTTTTGTATTAACTTTTAACCTTTCAAAACCCTTTAAATACTTAAAAAAATTTTAAACCTGTATTTTTCTTTCATGACGACTTTGTAGTGCTTTTTACTTGGGCTGATTGCTAGAGAGATTGATCTGCAGCCTGGGTCGGAGCAGTGTGGCGGAAAGAACGAAAAATATTCAAAATTTGTCTAAAAATGCTTCAAAATAAAAAAAATTGCCTTAAAATATTACAGATTGTTTTTTGAAAATTTTGAAAATCCTTTCAAATTTTTTTAAATATTTTCTTGCAGTTATTTGTTCAGAGTAAAAAATCATTTTCAATTATCTTCGAAAAATTAATAATTTTGTGTATCCTTTTGAAGCCTTTAAAAATGGCAAAAAACCTTCTACATTTTTTATTTAAAGTATTCAAGAATCTACATTTTTAAAATACTTTCAGGTTTTAAATATCTCTTAAACTTACTCGAATTTTTTTAAATTAATGATTAGTTTATTTTTATTTATTCATCAAAATTCTTTTCTCTTCTTTTAATCATTCTAAATATTCTCCTAAAATTATTTATTTCAAAATAAAACATCATTTGCAATTTCCACAGGAATTTCAAGCAATTGTTTTTATTATCTTAAAACATTTTACAATCCTTGAATGGGATCAAAAATTATGTTGTAATCTTCAAAACTTTACGCTTTGTTAAAAAATTTGTTTAATCTTTTTACGTTTTAAACTCGAGAAGAGTCTTTGTCAAAAGAGCAAACTTTAAGGGAAAAATAAATAAAATAATTTTTAAATAAACAATTTAAATCAATTACAATTTTTAAGGTTTCGTAGCATAAGCGCCAATATTTTGCACAGCAAAAAGGCATAGTCGTCATTTCTTTTTCAACAATTTTGTATGAAACTTTGTATTGAAATGCAATATTTTGTCATTTTCTTTGTCTATTGTTTAATTTCAAAATTTTAACAAATTTAGGCAGAGATGTCTTTTTCAAATTGGTATCCTATGCCCCTTTTTGTTGAATAATTAAATAATTTTGATACATTTCTTCTAATGTTTAACAAATTTCTATTATTTTAAACAATTTTAATTTGCTCAAGCTTTTCTTTTTCGATAACTAAAAAAATGAAATTAAATAGAACAGATACAATTAATTACGATTTTAAAAGTATTTTTGGAAAATTAATTATTTAAGCGAATTATATTTTTTAAACAGTTAAAAAGTGGTAAATGTATTATTTCTATACACTACACAGTCAGAAACATAATTGCATGTCTATTTTATTTCATTTTTGTAGTTATAGAAAAAAACTATTTAAGCAAATAAGTATTGTTTAAACAAATAGAAATGTATTAATCATTAGAAGAAATGTATCAAAATTATTTAATTATTTAACAAAACGTAGCATAGGATACTCCTTTGAAAACAAACTTGATATCTCTGACTCGATTTTCAGAAATTTTGAAAATAGACAATAAATAATTGTTTAAATAATTACATCATGTTTTTAGAAAAATCTATTTCTCCAAACAATGACAAACAATTATATTTCAATAAGAAAATAAGATCGTTTTTTACATTTGTTGGGAAAAAATAATTGTTTAAATAATTTACATATTTTTTAAACAAATTGAAAATGGTTTAAAAAGTCATGGTAAATATTCAAATTGTTAATTAGTAATTATTTGTATTAAAAAGACAACAGAAATTGCTAGAAAGAAATATCACGTAAAAATGTAGTTCTTTGATTTTTGTGTCATATTTGGGGCGCTGCGGGGAGGGTGAGGGTGGGATGGAAATAAAAGTTATTAGTGTGGTTTTATTTCGTACGCACTCCTCTTAAATCCCTAAAAGGTTTGGCTCGTTTCGATGAAACCCTGAAACATGAGTTCAATTTTTCGAAAATTCAAAATTTCCCCATGTTAATTAAATGGGATTTTGAAGTGCCCGTTGGCACGTGTTAATATTCGTATTTTGGAAAATGAAAATTATGGATTTTCTTTCTCCTCAACTTTAGCCACGTTTTGTGGCAAAATAAAATTTGTTTCTTTACATACTTCGAACATTCATAGATAGGCCAAAACTTAAAGTACTTACTTGTAACGGCAAAAAACGCTCTTCGACCAAAATGGGCTTTATTTAATCGTCGTTCTTAGCGCCTCACTTATTTTCATCAAATTGATGAAATTCTAAACTTTTTCAAACCAATTACAGGAGCAAAAGTAATTTTTTTTTTATTTCGTAATTTTTACCTGCTTACTGACAAAAGTCCTCTGCTGAAAGTTTAACCACGTTTACTGGTTGCAAGTGTCTTGAGGGTATATTATATACATATAAATACATATATACTGTCTGATGGGCGATTCGCCTTCCTGACATTTAAAAAAAGGTCATCAAACTGATTAAACTTATCATTTTTCAATGTCACAAAATGCGGTAACCGGTATTTCCAGAGATATTTTTCCAATATTTTGCGTAATAATTCATCAAATACTTATAGAAGTACACATATTATTCAATATATATTTTATTATTCATTATAAATTTTATTATTCATTATTCAATATTTTTTTTTTGCAAAATTGAATACTGCCCGAAATCAATGTTTAATATTGCCCATTTTTCATATAATACTATTCTTTTGGTTAACCCTGCCCCTTAGAATATACCATGAGTCTTCGAAAGTCTCAAACTCGCACACGCACTTGTCCTCAATAAATTATAAAGAAAAAAGTATCAAAAGACATTTTTTTAAAGAACTTTTTTAGAATAAGAATTGTATTCCTTTGAAAAAAAACATGTGATGTAACTTTGAATAAATGAACATTGAATATTTTTAGAAAAACCACCGCCATTTTGTCTCTTATAAACTTTTTAAGATTTACGAACAAATTTCCAAAGTGAACGAGAACTTATATCCGAATCAGGGAGAAAAATATAAATACATATATTCTATATTAAAAAAACCACACTTTTAACAATGATTGCGATCATTTTTTGATAATATGCGTTTTAATTTTTACACAAAACATTGCCAGGATTTTTTTTTGCAAATAGGTAAGATAGGTATCGTCTTATATCCTTTAAACACCCCCCCCCCAAATTAATGAGAAATAATTATGTTATAGCCACTGAATAAAGCACAATGTTTTCTCTAACCGTACTGTTGGGAAAAATAATGACACCAGATGGCATTCTAGCTCGGATCGAACCGCCTGTAAAATTTCGAGCTATATGCGATTACCAATCACAGCTCTAGCAGATGACTGCCACCTCAGTCGTATGTTTTCACGACTCACTTTTCAGACAACCCTGCAGTCTCATAAAATGCTGATTTCGAATGAAATATCGTACATCACTCGCAGCGTTACACACGTCTCTTCTCGTGGAGCTCAATGTCCGCAGGACGACTTGAAAACCTATGGTCGGCGACAGCTTTTCACAATAATTACATTTTTAACAAAAAAGATTAAATTTCAAGCCAAGAAATTTTTCTACCAAAAGAAGGACTTTTTAGGTAAAAAGGAAAAATTTTCATTCAAGATTGGAAATTTTACATTTTCAGTTCAAAAAAATTAATTTTAAATGAAAAAAAGGATTTATCAACAAATATTTAAATTTTCAAGTGCAAAAAGGGCATATTTTGAGAAGAAACTTAAATTTTCAACCTGAAGAGTGGAATTTTCAGTAAAAATATGAATTCTTAACGAAAAATGTAATAGTTGATATTTCAATAAATAAAAGACTAAAATTTTAAACAAAGTAATTAAATTTTCAACAAAATACTTGGATTTTGAACAATATAAATGAATTTTTAACTCAAAAAGATCAACTTTTAACTAACCATCAAAAATTTACATTTCAGTAGAAAAAATTAAACTTTTTACAAAATTATTAAATTTTCAAGCCAAAAAGACAGCCTTTGTAGAAGACAGTTGAATTTTCCACAAAATACTAAAATTGTTAACAAAATAGTTGAATCGCCATCAAAATAATCAAATTTTCTACAAAAAAGTTGAATTTTTAATTTATAAAGATAAATCTTTAAACAAACAGGTAAATTTTTAACAAAAAGATGACATTTCAAACAAAGCAATTTTCTACAAAAAAAAGGAGTTTTCAGCTAAAAAGGAAAAACTTTCGTTTAAAAGTAGAAAGGTTACTTTTTCAGTTAAAAAAATTAATTTTAAATAAAAAAAATAATTTTCAAGAAAATGGTAAAGTTTTCAAGGATAAAAGGTCCATTTTTTTAGTAACCAGTTACATTTTC
>JAWWLR010000127.1:34400392-34417318 GCA_035041075.1 Acraspis erinacei
ACCAAGAAGACGAATTTTTAACCAAGAATAATAATTTTCTAACAAAAAGATGAATTTTCAACTAAAAAAGATGCACTTTTAACTAAAAGTGGAAAAGTTAAATTTCAGTAAAAAAATTTAACTTTTTACAAAATAATTAATTTTCCAATAAATTAGTTGAATTTTCAAGCCAAAAAGACACATTTTTAAGTCAAAAAGACGAATTAGTTAGAAAACACTTGAATTTTCAACAATATCTTTGTTTCAAGCAAGATGAATTTATAAAACAATTAAATTTTTATCAAAATAGTTTAATTTTTAACCAAATACTTTAATATTCTACCAAAAGAGATTAATTTTAAAACCAAGAAGACGAATTTTTCGACTAAAAAATAGTTATTTCAGTAAAAAAATGAAACTTTTTACAAAATAATTAAATTTCCAACAAATTAGTTGAATTTTGAAGCCAAAAAGGCACATTTTTAAGCCAAAAAGCCGAATTAGGTAGAAAACAGTTGAATTTTCAACAATATCTTTTGTTCAAACAAGAAAGATGAATTTTCAATTAAAGACAATTAACTTTCAACCAATAACTTTTTGATTTTCTTATCCACTTCTTTTAACTCACTTCGAAGTTAAGCGAAAAAACGAGAAAAAAAGGAAGTTTCTTAAAAACAGGAGAAGAAAGAGGAATTCTTTTTAAAAAATCAATAAGAGGGGAAAGAAAGAAAATCAAACTAAATTCATTATAAGCCTATTCTAATCTTCCCATAATGTTTTTTTTCGTAAGGGGGAAACCGGAAAGGAACTAGAATAAATTTTCTAAATATATATATTTGTCAATTCTCACCTCTTGCCTGACTTGATAAGCAATATCCTTGCAGTCGCTCGTCTTCCTCAAATACCTAAAAACGTCATCGACACTCCAGAAAAGGGGATTAGACTCCAGCTTCCTCGTCTTCGGCCTCCTCTGTTTTTTCTGCATCCTAACATATTCCTCATCATCATCCGATCCTTCAGACTCGACACTTGTATCACAATCCCTGTCCCTTTCCAATTCTCTCTCCAATTCCCTTTTAATTCCTCTTGTCGTCGATCCACTTTGACTACAGGATTTCGACCGGGACTTGCTTCCGCTACTTCCTGGACTATCAAGATTGCTGTCCTTACTTTTTCGATCATTAAAATCCGAGGATCTCGAATCGTCGGACGCATTGCTGGAAGGAACTTCAGTTTTGAAATCGTCAAATTTTTCCGAATGGGGCCCCCCTTTTTTCACCAGACAGTCTATTTCCGAAAGAGCAGTTCCAGCTTCTAAACTTTCTTCAATATTGTTAGAAATGTGCTTGGTAAGATCCATTGATAGATATGGCATTCGTTCATCCTGGTCGCCTAAATCGTGATTGTCCTTATCGCGATTCGCCCATCTGCCTCGCCTTTTTCTTCGTTTTATACTCCAGGGTTTCGGTTTTTGGACCATTATGCTTGTGTAGCCTTTTGGTTTTCCGCGCTTTCCTGTTCCCACCGATGCTATAGAAAAAAAGGAGTTTTGATCTTAGAGATTTGGTGGATCAGAGGGGCCGGAAAAATTGATTTTCAAAATTTCCTGACTTTTCACTGAACAATTTTTTGCTTTCGCTGACCATTAATATTCAAAGGGCAGAATTTTAATCTTGTTATATTTTTAACATCCCTTTTTTTAACAGAATAAAATCATTTCACATTAAAATTGGAAAATGTAAAATTTATTTATTTTAAGAAAAAAAATTATTTTAGTCATTTAAAAGAGGCATTTTGAATCCAAGCGGTCGAACTACCAAACAAAAAAGATGATATTTCAACCAAAAATAGTTGCAATTTCAATTAAATAAAATCCAATTTTGAACAAAACAGTTGAATTTTTCACCAAATACTTGAATATTCTACCAAAACGACGAATTTTCAACAATATACGTGATTATTTTAACAAATAGTTTAATTTCCAACTAAACAACAACAAAAATAAAATTATGAATTTTCTAAAAAAGACGAATTTTTAATAAACAAACATTTTTCAGTTAAAAAAGAAAAGAAAGTTTATCCAAATTATTGTAATTTCAAATAGTTTAATCTTTAATGAAAAATATGCATTTTTAACTAGAAAGAAAAAATTTCAAACCATGAAGATTAGTTTTCTACCAAAAAGCTACATCTTCAGTTATAAAAATTTAATTTTAAACAAAAGGGAATTTTCTACAAAGTAGTTCAATTTTCATAAAAATTTTTAACAGAATATTTGAATTTTTAACAACATAATTGATTTTTTAACCAAATACTTGAATATTGTACCAAAGGAGATGAATTTTAAAACAAAAAAGACGAATTTTCAACAATATACGTGATTTTTTAAACAAATAGTTTAATTTCCAACTAAACAACAACAAAAATAAAATGATAAATTTTCTAAAAAAAATACGAATTTTTAATAAACAAACATTTTTCAGTTAAAAAAAAGAAAGTTTATCCAAATTATTGTACTTTCAAATAGTTAAATTTTTAATGAAAAAGATGCATTTTTAACTTGAAAGAAAAAATTTCGAACCCTGAAGATTAGTTTTCTACCAAAAAGTTACATCTTCAATTATAAACATTTAATTTTATACAAACAACAAAAAGGAATTTTCTACAAAGTAGCTGAATTTTCATAAAAATAATAATATTTTTAACAGAATACTTGAATTTTTACCCGAAAATTGAATTTTTAACCAAATACTTGAATATTGTACCAAAGGAGATGAATTTTAAAACAAAAAAGACGAATTTTTAAAAATATACGTGATTTTTTAAACAAATAGTTTAATTTTCAACTAAAAAACAACTACCAAAATAAAATTATGAATTTTCAAAAAAAAAAAAACGAATTTATAATAAACAAACATTTTTCAGTGAAGAAAGAAGTAAAAATCTATGCAAATTATTGAACTTTGAGACAGTTGATTTTTCAAACAAAACCTTGCATTAAAAAAAAAAAGAAAAAATTTCAAACCGAGAAGATTACTTTTCAACCAAAAAGTTACATCTTCAGTTAAAAAAAAGTATTTTTAAACAAACAAACAAAAAAAGAATTTTCAACAAAGCAGTGAAATTTTCAACTAAAAATAGAAAAGCTACATTTTCAGTTATAAAAATTAGATTTAAAACAAACAAAAAAAAACGAATTTCCAATAATTTTAAACTAAATAGTTGAATTTTCTTCAAAATAAGTAAATATTCTACAAAAAGGTTCAATTTTCATCAAAATAATTATATTTTTAACAGAATAGTTGAATTTTAAATATACCAAGATGAATTCTTACCCGAAAAGTTTAATTTTTAACAAAATAGGAGTTGAATTTTCAACAATATAATTAAATTTAAAAAAACAGTTAAAATTCTAACTAAATAATTGAATTTTCAACCTAGAAAGATAAATCTTCATCAGAAAATATAATACTTAAAATTTTAAAGAAAGAAGAATAAATTTCTACCACAAGAGATGAATTTTAAGACCAAGAGAAGAATTTTCCATTTTTTCAATAGTTTAATTTTTAACTAAAAGAAATAAAAAATGTCAACGAAAGGAAATTGGAATTTTCAACAAAATATAAAAAAATTTCAACCAGAGATCTAATTTCAAAACAATGGTGAATTTTCAATTAAAAAAAAGTTTGTAATAAACAAAAATTTTTCAATGAAGAAAGAAAAAAAGTCCATCCAAATTATTGAACTTTCAAAGAGTTCAATTTTCAACAAGAAAGTTCATTTTCAATCTCAATCCGAGCAGATTAGTTTCCTACCAAAAATGCATTTTTAAGTAAAAAGGATCAATTTTCAGCCAAAAATGAAAAATCTACATTTTCAGTTTAAAAAACTTAAGTAAAAAAAAAGAAACTCCAACAAAATAGTTCATTTTTCCAGGGAAAAGGGGAATTTTCAACAATATACGTTATTTTTTCAGCTAATAAAAAATAAAGAATGAACTAATAATGGAAAAACTAAATTTTCAGTAAAAAAATTAAAAAAAGTAAACAACAATAAAATGAAATTTTTAACTATGTAGTCAAATTTTCAATCAAAAGGATAAATTTTCAACTTAAAATGGAAAGTTACATTTTCAGTTAAAAAAATTAATTTAGAAAAAAACTTTTGAACTTAATAAATAATATAATAGCTGATATTTCAAGCAAGAACAAATAGATTAATTTGGTCGAATTTTCAAAAAAATTTTCAGAATTTTGAAAACAAGATACATGCATTTTTAAGAGAGAGGTAAATATTCAGTAAAGAATATTTTACACTTCAACAAAAATAAAAATATTAATATTCCACAAATAAAGATTTTTCAGTCGAGAAAGAAAAAATCGATTCAAATTGTTGAATTGTGAAGCCCAAAAATGGATTTTCTGCAAAGAAATTTAATTTTCAACAAGAAAGATAATTTTCAGCCAAACAGTTGCATTTGAAACTAAAAAGATAACATTTCAAACCAAGAAGAATAGTTTTCTACCGAAAAAAAACGAAATTTAAATTTAAAGATATCAATTTTCAACATAATAGTTTAAATTTCAACCACAGATATCAATTTCCTACTAAAATAATGAATTTTTTCACTCGAAACGTTAAATTTTCAGTTTAAAAATGAATTTTTAACAAAACAAGAAAACGAAATAAACCATTTAGATTGAAAATTTTCAACCGCAAAGGTTTAATATTGCAAAAACTTAGAAATTAGATGATAGTTCAAATAAAAAAGGTTTAAAATTGTTTATTTTAAAGCAGACTAATTGTAAAAGGATTTATTAAAAATCAAAACTTTAAAAATGATATAAACAATTTTAAATTTACAATGGAAACAAACAAAAATCTCACAATCGCTAAATAAGAAGCACTGAAAATTATTGTTCAACTATTAAAACTTTCAATCAAAAATTTGGTTTAATTTAATTAAAATTCTTGAACAATATAAATTAGTATATTATACAATTCCTAATGGTTCAATTGAAAATTGAATTTTAAATATTCGCAATTTATGAATATATTTATAATTGGTAAAATCTAGAAGGGTAAAATTCACAATTATAGAATTTCTCAACTCTTTATATTTAACATTATTTCATTTACCAAGTTTCTATATAAAATTATTCAATTTCAGAAACCCACTTTTGAAACTAAATTTTTTTTGCTATTTTTATAACAAATATTTCTTCTCTATTTTAATATAAAACTTTTGAATGTTAATACCCTCAATTAAAATTATTATACATATTTTTAAAAGAAGACTAAAAGTGAATTTAAAATTGAACAATATTTTTCCTCTCAGAAAATAAATTCCATTTTGATGAATTACTTACTGAATTTCGTTTTGGAAGTTTTGTGGCAGCGATCCGGGCATTCATTGTCCAAAACTCGCAAGGGTCCAAAAAGATTTGGGCAGACCATTAATTTTTGGCATATTTTGCGACAAAAATTTGCAACCATGTCTCCCGAAGTCACGACCGCGACGGAGGCTCGATATGTATTATTTTTGTGCTTTGCTTTCAAAACCTCGAGATGATAACCAGGTTCTGGTTTTGTATCACATTGAAGAACCTGAAAGATATATTTATTTTTTTGAATAAATATACATTTTTAACAAAAAAATTCTCAATATGAATTTTCTATGAAGAAAATTAAATTTCTACCAACAAAGACAAATATTCAACCAAACAGTTACATTTACATCCAAAGAAATTAATTTTCAACCAAAAAGGTTAATTTTCTAAAACAAAAATTTACTTTTCAACAGTGTTGCTACAAAATCCCAATTACGAAATTCTCTGATTTTTCCCTGACCAATTTTTAATTTTTTTTTAATAATTTTTTTTTCAAATATATAAGTTTTCTATCAGGAAAATTAATTTTCTATCAAGAAAGATGATTTTTTAATAAAAGTACATGTATTCAATTCAGTACCCAAAAATAATTAAGTTTCAACAAAAATGATGAAAGATCATAAAAAATTGAATTTTTAACTAAATATCAATTCATATAAAAAAATTTTGTTATATTTTCAGGTAAAAAAATTAATTTGAAATCTTTAAAAAAAGAAATTTTAAACAAAATATTTAACTTCTCAACCAAAGAAAAAATAAATGTTTAATTAAAAAGATTAATTTTTTACAAAAAAGATTAATATTGTACCACGAAAGTCAAATTTTCAATAAAATTCATTAAGAAAAGTTAAGAAAATTAATCTTCAGTCAAAAAATAAATTCTTAACCAAAAGTGTAAAGATAGAACTTGAATGATGAATTACAAAAAATTAGTTTGAAAAAATTGAATTTTCTACAAAAAATACCAATTTTCAACAAAATACATGACTTTTTCACTAAAAAAAAATTTCAACGGATACTTATATTTTCAACAGAAAAAAATTAATTGTTAACCAAGAGAAAACGAAATTTTAGCAAAACAGTTTAATTTTCAACCAAAGAGATGAGTCTAAAAAGATACGTAAATTTTCATCCAAATAGTTGAATTTTTAACACAAAAATATAGATTTACCACAAAAGAGTGGAATAGTTAAATTTTCACTTAATAAAATAAATTCAGAATTTTAAAAAACGAACTTTCAACAAAATAGTTACTCTTTTAACCAAAAAAAATGGAATTTTCAACTAAAATTTATGAAATTTCAACCAATTTTCAATCAAGATTATATTTTACAAAAAAAAATCGAGTTTTTAACAAGAAACACGACTTTTCCAATAAAAATCCAAATTTTCATTTAAAAAAATTATTGTTTAACCACAGGAAAAAAAATTTTTAACCAAAGAGATGAAAATTCATCTTTTTAGTAGAAAATTAACCAATTCGGTTAAAAATTAATTTTTTTTACTGAATATTTAGCATTATAGTTGAAAATTCATTTTTTTGTTTGGAAATTGAAGTATTTTGTAGATTTTTTTTTATTTTAGTTGAAAATTAATCTTTTTTGTCGAAAATTCAACTATTCATTTCAAAGTTCATTTTTTAAAGTGAATATTCATCATTACAATTGAAAATTGATTTCTGTTGAAAATTGAACTATTTGGTTGAAACTTCATGCATTTTATTGAACACTCGGCTTTTATGGTAGAATGTTAATATTTTGGATGAAAAATTCATTTGTTTGGTTGGAAATTGAAATATTTTTCTTTAAAAATTCGCTTTTTTATAGTTAAAAATTATTTTGGGTTTAATATTGATATTTTTCAGTTGAAAATTCATGTTTTTTGTTGCTAGAAAATCAATCTTTTTGGTAGAAAATTCCAGTATTTAGTTCAAAATTCATTTTTTGATTAGAAGATTCATCATTGTAGTTGTGAATTCATTTCTTTGGTTAAAAATTAAACTCTTTTGCTGAACATTCTTTCTTTGTTTTGTTTGAAAATTAATTTTTCCAACTGTAAATATTACTGTTCCTTTTTGGGTTGAAGATTTATCATTTTTAGTTGAAAATCAATGTATTTTTGTTAAAAATTCGTCTTCTTTGGTAAAAAATTCTACTATTCGGTTCAAAGTACAATTTTTTATTGTAGAATCAGTTTAAAATTTATTTTTTGTTCGAAAATTGAATTATTCGGTTTAAAGTTCATTTTTTAAATGAAATATTCATCATTAGAGTTTAAAAGTAATTTTTTTTTGTTGAAAATTATTTTTTTCTATGCTTAGTTGATTTTTTCTTCTTCTTTAGTTGAAAATTCAACTATTTGGCTAAAAATTCGTGCACTATGTTGCAATTTTTTTGGTATAAAATGAATATGTATTGTTTAAAATTCGTCTTTTGGTCAAATAATTTTTAAATAAATATTCAGCATTAGAGTTGAAAATTAATTTCTTTAGTTAATAATGTTACTAATTTATTGAAAATTAATTTTTTTTCTGTTGAAAATTAATTTTTTTTCTGTTGAAAATTAATTTTTTTTTAATAAAAATTTAACAAGGCCTTGTTTAGTTGATTTTTTTCTCATTTAGTTAAAAATTCAACTATTTGGTTGAGAATTCAGGCATTTTGTTGAAAATTCATTTTTTTCTCTTTTAGAAATTCAACCTTTATGGTTGAAAATGGATCTTTTTTGTCGAAAATTCAAATATTTGCTTTCAAATTAATTTTTTTCATTTGGAGATTCATCTTTTTAGTTCAGAACTCATTTCGTTGAACATTTTTTTTCTATTGAATGTTTCTCAACTCTAAAGAAAACTATTCTGTTTTGGATTGAATAATAATCTTTTTTAGTTGAAAATTCAAACACTTTATTTAACATTCATCTTCCTTGGTAGAAAATTAATCTTTATGTTTGAAAATTTATCTTTTTGGTCGAAAATTAAACTATTCGGTTCAAAGTTCTGTTTATTAAATTAAATATTCATCAGTACAGTTGAAAATCTATTTCTTTAGTTAAAATGTAATTAATCTTTTGAAAATCAATGTTTTCAACTGAAAATTTAACTAGTCCATATTTAGGTGAATTTTTTCTTCTTCAGTCGAAAATTCAACTATTTGGTTGAGAATCGATGCGTTTTGTTAAAAATTCATCTTTTAAGGTAGAATATTAATATTTTTTAATAAAAATTCATGTCTTTGATTGACAATGCATTTCTTTGGTTAAAAATTGTACTATTTTGATGAAAATTCTTTTTTTGTTGTTGTAAATTAATTTTTTCAACTGTGAATATAACTATGCCATTTTTGGTTAAATAATGATATATTTTAGTTATAAATTACTTTTTTACATTGAAAATAAATTTTTTTCAACTGTAAATATAACTATTCCGTTTTGGGATAAATGTTGAATTTTTTAGCTAAAAATTCATGTACTTTATTGAACATTCATTTTTTTTATAGAAAATTAATCTTTATGTTTTAAAATTTCTGTTTTTGGTCTAAAATTCACCTATTCGGTTCAAAGTTCACTTTTCAAATTAAATATTCATCATTAGAGCTGAAAATTAATCTTTTTCGGTTGAAAATTAATTTCTTCAACTAAAAATTTAACTAGTTCATGTTTAGTTGATTTTTTCTTCTACTTTAGCTGAAAATTCAATTATTTGGTTGCAAATTCTTGCATTTTGTTTAAAATTCGTTGTTTTTTTTGTTGAAAAATGAATTTGTATTGTTTAAAATTTAACTTTTTGGTCGAAAATTCAACTATTCTGTTCAAAGTTTATTTTTTAAATTAAATATTCATCATTACAGTTAAAATTTTTTTTTTCGTTTGAAAATTAATATTTTCAACTGAAAATTTAACTAGTGTATGTTTGGTTGAATTTTTTCTTCTATAGTTAAAAATTCAACAATTTGATTGATAATTCATGCATTTTGTTAGAAGTTTATTTTTTTGGTAAAAAATTCCACTATTTGGTTCAAATTTAATTTTTTTATTTTGCAGATTCATCATTATACTTGAGAATTCATTTCTTTGGTCAAAAATGAAACTATTCTGATGACAATTTTTTTTGTAAATTAATTTTTGCAACTGTGAATATAACTATGCCATTGGTTAAAATTGATCTTTTTTAGTTAAAAATTCTTTTTTTTTATATTGAAAATGAATTTTTTCAATTGTAAATATAACTATTCCGGTTTTGGTTGAATATTGATTTTTTTTTAGTTAAAAAATCACGTACTTTAGTGAACATTCATATTTTTTGTTAGAAAATCAATCTTTTTTTTTTTAATATTCGTCTTTTTGGTCGAAAATTGACCGATTTGATTGACATTTTTTTCCTTTAATTGTGTTATGGAATATATAACCACTATCTGTTGGAAATTTAACCATTTTTTTGAAAATGTATGCATTTTCTTGAAAATGATTGTTTTGTAGCAGAAAATTAATCTTCTCGGTTGAAAATTCCTGTTTTTATTTTGTTTAGTTAAAAATTCTCGCCCTGATATTCCCTGATCTTTGACAACACTATAATTTAAAGGAAAAAATTCCAAATTCGAAGAATATTACAATTAAAATGTGTGGACAAAATACATGAATTTTCAAGGAAAAAAAGAAAATTTCAATCAAAAATCGAGCAGTGGAATTCTCAACTAGAAAAATTAATTCCCAATCAAAAATATAAAGTTTCATCGAAAAAGATTAAATTTCTACCAAAAAAGACCAATATTCAACCAAACAATTAAATTTTCATCCAAAGAAATTAATTTTCAACCAAAAAGATTAATTTTTTAAAACAAAAAAAAAAGATTTACTTTTCAACAGTGTTGCTACAAAATCGTAATTTCGCAATTCCTTGATTTTTCCCTGACAAATTTTTAATTTTTTTGTCATTTATAATTTTTATTCCAACCATAAGTTTTCTATCAAGAAAATTAATTTTTTATCAAAAAAGATGATTTTTTAATAAAAGTACATGTATTTTCATCAAAATAGTTCAATTTTGAACCCAAAAATAATTAAGTTTGAAAAAAATGATGAAAAATCATAAAAAATTGAATTTTTAAATAAATGTCAATTCATATAAAAAATTGTAGTTATATTTTCACGTAAAAAAATTAATTTGTAATCTTAAACATAAGAAATTTAAAAAAAATACCAATATTCAACGAAATGCATGACTTAGAGTTGAAAATTAATTTTTTTTCGGTTGAAAATTTAACAAGTCCATGTTTATTTGATTTTTTCTTTTTTTTTTTGTAAATTCAAGTATTTGGTTGAAAATGCATGCATTTTGTTGAGAATTCGTCTTTTGCAGTAGAAAATTAATCTTTATTGTCTTGAAAATTTGTATTTTGTAACAGAAAATTAATCGTCTCGGTTGAACATTCTGTTTTTATTTTGTTTAGTTAACAATTCCTCATTTTAGTTTAAAATTCCTTTATTTGGTTAAAATCTTAGCTGCTTTGTTAAAAATTCCCGCCCTGACATTCCCTGTTCTCTGTCAACACTAAAATTTAAAGTAAATAAATCCAAATTCGAAAAATATTACAATTAAAATGTGTGGACAAAATACATGAATTTTCAAGGAAAAAAAGAAAATTTCAATAAAAAATAGAGCAGTGGAATTCTCAACTAGAAAAATTAATTCTCAATCAAAATTATAAATTTTCATTGAAGAAGATTAAATTTCTAACAAAGAACACCAATATTCAACCAACAATTAAATTTTCATCCAAAGAAATTAATTTTCAACCAAACAGATTAATTTTTTAAAACAAAAAAAGACGAATTTTGAAGAAAATGAATGAATTTTAAATTAAAAAATATCAATTCACATACAAAATTGTAGTTATATTTTCAGTTAAAAAAATTAATTTGTAATCTTGAAAATAAGAAATTTTCAAAAAAAAGAATTAACTTTTCAACCAAAGAAATTAATGTTTCCATCAAAAAGATGAGTTAAAAAAAAGAGTTGTTTCTATAAAAAAATACCAATTTTTAACCAAATACATGACAGAGTTGAAAATTAATTTTGTTTCTTTTTTTTTAAATTCAAGTATTTGGTTGAAAATGCATGCATTTTGTTGAGAATTCCTCTTTTATGGTAGAAAATTAATCTGTATTGTATTGAAAATTTGTATTTTGTAACAGAAAATTAATCTTCTCGGTTGAAATTTCTGTTTTTATTCTGTTTAGTTAAAAACTTTACTACTTTATTAAAAATTCCTTCAATTTCTTAAAAATTAATCTTCATTCGTGGAAAATTAATCCTACTGCTTGCAAAAAAATGCCAAATTCGAAGAATATTACCTTTAAAATTCTCGCGCTTCGATATCCAACCGAAACGATCATCGACAAAACTTCCCTCATAACTAGAATAACAGGCCCAGGTCCCACGGCTTTGGGAAGTGTTGCCAGTTTTCCTTTCGAAATCATCGGACCCGTGAAACAGCGGTAATTAAAATAAATTTTGGGACACCAGAGCGAGGAACGGGGCTCGGAAACCGAAATATCCACCAGTGTATTCTTCTTCGATTCAGTCATCGGCACCTGAAGTTTTCTGCAAACTTCAATATAATCTTTCGGGGGTTTCAGCTGATAATGATTCGATTCGCACCAGCCGACGGGGAAGATTTGCAAGGAGTTTATGTACACCACGTGCTCGGGTCGACAGTCCTCGTAATTGTCTAATTTTAACCAGAGCAGATTGTCCACGATTTTTGTCACATGAGCTGCACAAATGACGTTTTCGTTTTCGGGATCGACAGCCTCGAGTCGCATTCCAATCTCGAAACCAACTTCCTGGGCACTTTCTTTTGCCGGAAAAAGAGAATCCTTTGCGGCAATTGATTTGGTTTCTTTGAGATATTCTTCCCAGTTGAAATCGACGGATTTCGAGATCCAACCTTGAGGATGTGTTAGTCTGAAAAATAATTTATCCACTAGTTCATTCGCACTTTATAATGTCCTGGAAACAAATTCCCTAAAAATTTCAATTTTTTCCCCAGGTATATCAAGATTTTCGAGGTATAATTTTTCATATGCTGGAATGATAATTCATCATTTCTTAAAATTTTTTTTCAAAGTTCATGAATTTGAATAATAATGCGAACAAATTTTTATTTTAGAATCTTATATTTAAAATTCGGTGTATATTTAGGTCAAATTAATGTGGATACTATATTAAATTTAATTTAAACCGCTTCAAATTTTTAACTTTTCTAGTAAAAATATTGCATTTACAAACAAGGCAAACAAAATTTTAAGCGCATAGTTCAATCTGAATTTTCAATCGAAAGAATTAATTTTCTAACGAAAAAGTCGATTTTTCATCAGAATTAATTAATTTTCCAAACGAAAAAAAAACAGACCAATTTTCAACTGAAATGATGAATCTTTAACTGGAATAGTTCAATTTTACGCAAAAAATATTAATTTTAAAGCAAAGAGATGTATTTTCAGTCAAGGCGATTAATTTTCTAGCAAAAACAACGAATTTTCAACAAAATATATGAATTTTCAACTAAAAGCGATCAATGTTTGACAAAAAATATAATAGTTCAATTTTCAGTTAAAAAAAAATATTTTCAAACCAAAAAAAAAACGAATTTTTAACCAAATAGTTAAATACAGTAATATAAAGCTACTTTTACAAATCAAAAATCATCGCTTTCAATTTTATTATGCAAATTAAAGAAAAAAATAATCAAGCTCTCGAAAAAATTCCCCGATTGTAAAAGAAATTTCCTGAAATTTCCAGCTCAGGGTGGCAGAAAATTTTTTATTAACGGAATAGAACATAAAATAATTCAAATAAATTGAAAAACATTTAAAAAATCTAAACAATTCCATTGAACGCAAGGAAGTTCATAAAAATTCAAGTGGAATTAAAAAAATAGTAATCTGCAAACAATTAAAAAATATGTAAAAATTCATTGAATTCAGTAAGTTTGTAATGAGTGCAGAAAAATCTAAGAGAATCTGATGAATGAATTAATGGAAACATAAATCTCCATTTTTGTTTGGTACTTGTTTATTTAATTCTATATGAATTAAATAAAAGATAAAAAAGAAACCATTAAACTCACTAGAATTTAGAGAATTTAGAAGAATTAAAATGAATAAAAAAATTTAATAGAATTCTAAAGAATGTGAAAGAATTCAGCAAAAATTTATAAGAATTGAGGATAAATTCTAAATTAATTCAAAATAATAGCAGGGTAATAGTTCCCTTTTTATCGAAAAGGCAACTTTCATTTTTTTGGTACAGAATTCATTTTATTTTGATAAAAATTGTATTCTTTGATTAAAAATTTAACAAGTTTGTTAAAAATGCATTTTTTTTAGTTAAAGGTTCATCTCTGATTTAAAATTGAACTATTTTGATAAAAATTTATTTCGTGTTTGTTTAAAAATAATTTTTTTTAACTGAAAATTTAATATTTTTGGTTAAAAACTTATCTTTTTTAGATAAAAATTCATCTATTTGGTTAAAAATTAATAATAATCCCGAAAAATAAAATTACCGAGGGAATAACTGCCGAATTATAAAATATCCGAACTAGAAAATTCCTGAGTTATAAAATTGCCGAATTTAAAGAATTAAACAAAATGTTATACATTTTATTTATTTATTAAAAATACAATAAGCCAATATTCTTATGAAAAAATTATTTGCAATGTTTAAAGTTTCTAAGATAATTGTTTGAATTTAAAATAACTATAATTGATAAAAAAATTCATCCAGAAATATATTTTTTCCAAATATTGTTATTTTTAATTTCAAAAAATAATTTTAGCACCTTTAAACTTTAAAAATAATTTTATTAATTTAGAAATCTTATGTCGGAAACATTATTTTTCGTCGAAAATTGAACTATTCGCTTTTAAATGAACTTTTATGTTAAAAATTTTACTATTTTGTAGAAAATTCATCTTTTCAGCTTGAAAATTAAACTTTTTGGTTGAAAAATCATATTTTTGGGCTGAATGAAACTTTTTTGTTGATAGTTCATTCTCTTGGCTTCAAAATTAAATAATTTTGTTAAAGATTAAATAATCCTGTTGAAAAATCTTGTATTTTATTCAAAATTTGTCTTTTTTAGTAGAACATTAATCTTCTTGGTCGACAATTTATCTTTTAAGTTGAAAATTTAACAAATTTGTTAAAAATTCGTCTTTTTTTTGTTGTTCAAAGTTATTTTTTTTATTTAGAGGATTTAACTATATGCTAGAAAATAATATATTTTGTTAAAAAGACGTCCTTTTGGTTAGAAAATTTATTCTAGTTTGTTGAAAGTTCAGTTTTTGGTGGATAATTCAACTATCTTATTAAACGTCCATATTTCTTGATAAAAAAGGATCTTTTTTTATTAAACATTCATTTTTTCCGATTTAAAAGTCCACTGTTTTCTAAAGAATTCGACTTTTAACTTAAAAACATTACTCTTTTGTAGAAATATCATCTTTCATCGTAGAAAATTCATCTTTCTTGGTTGAAATTAACTTTCTTGATGAATATTCAATTGTCTTCTAAAAAATTGTTCTTTTTGGTTTGAAAATTTTTTTAAATAAAAAAAATTAGTTTTAAAATCTTGAGAAATCTAGAAGATGCTTTACATTTCCCAAGTTTAAAATTATTTTCGAAACTTTTTCAGAACTTTTACATAACTTTTAAAATCCTGCGAATTTGAACAAATTTCCTTAAAATTTGGATTTTCACGTAACAATTGAATACTTATTATTTTTAGAAAAAATTAGGGCAATTTTAAGAGATATTTAGAGGTTTTAAAAAGATTCAAAATTAATTTAGAACTTGAAATTATTTCAAATAATTTAAACCAAGTGTGTGTACCGACTAAATTCGGCTATTCGTACAGAAATTTCGGTGCAAATACCCACATTTTAATTTAAAACAAAATTTGGATTTTTACAGATTTCAAACAGAAAATTTAGAAGCTTGTTAAGAATTGTTAAAAGCTCTTAACGAATGAAAAAATTTTCTTAAAATTCCTAGTAAAATTGAAAATGAGTTTTCATTTTGAAAAATTATTCTAACAGAATATTTAAAAAGACTTTAAGAGATTTCCAAAATTGAGAAAAAAGAACCTGGAAGATTTTAAGTATTTTTTTTTGAAGTTCTGAAAAAATTGCAAACAATTCGTTTAAATTACTTGATATTATTTTAAGCTTTAAATTAATTTTGAATCCTTTCGAAACTTCTAAATATCTCTTAAAATTATTTGAATATTTGGTTTCAATTTACTCATCTTTAATTAACAGCCAAATATTGCTAAATATTAAATAATTATCCTTTTTCTTAATTAAAAAATTAAAAAGTGAATAATTTAGACTGAAACAATATTTTAAATTTAATAAAATCTGGAAATTCTTAAACTTTGAACGCACTTAGAATCGTTTTATCAAATCATTTATCAGATTATCATTAATCAGATTATTTAAAAAAACTGTTGAAATCCAGGTTTTCCAGGGTCTCCAGGTAGGGCAGACACCCTGGAATATAATATTTTTTGGAAAGTGTTGTTACCTGATGTCGTGTTTCTCGGCCCATCCAACTGGAAAAATATAAGGATGTTCCGCTGTACAAAGCCAAGTATCTTTTTCGGGACTGTCGTAAACGAAGGAGTCGTTCATATCCTCAGAACTGGCGTCTTCGTCATAAACATCAATTCTAACGAGAAAAAAAATATCGTCAAAAACTTTGCAAACCGAGGCTGGACACATTGTCATTCTATCCGCGGGCGAAATCGTCTCGAGCTTCATTCCCATTTCGAATTTATGACGAGGATGCTCCTTCGTATTCTCAAATTGATTGGTGTTCCTGTCGTAATTTTTCGGACCAGATTCCGTCAATTCCTTCCACTTTTCATAAGCATGCGCGTCAATTATAGAACTTGGAGGTTCCAAAAACCATTTTGAGTCGCAAGTTGTTGAAAATCCATGACGGTGAAGGCGTTCCGATGTGCAAAAAATCCAAAAATCCTTCATTGGTGAAGCACCAGGTGTGTCGTATCGAAGGAGGAGACGACCTCCTACGTTTTCAATTATCTGGAGGAATAGAAAGGAAATTCTCTGACCATTGATATTTTGAGAACAAAATTCTAATCTAGTGACTATTTTCACATAAAATCTTTCGTGATTGGGATAGAAAAAATTTCAATTTATCATTTTTTTATTTGTACGTGATTAACAGAAGAGAATCTGCTCGAACTTTATGTGCTTTGAGAGTTTAATAAGCATTTATAATCATTTTCTATCTTTATTAATAATAATTACGCATTTTTTGAATTTTCGAAGATTAATAATATTAATGCGAAAAAAATTCGTTTCTAAATACATTTTAAACAATTTTTAGGTGAGTTTTCAAATAAAAAGAGATAAATTTTGAACCCAAGAAATGAATTTTTAATTAAAACGATGAACCTTCAAACAAAAATATGCATTTTTAACTAAATATTTAGGTGAATTTTCAACCCAAAAGATGAAATAGTTATATTTT
>JAWWLR010000127.1:34468086-34482979 GCA_035041075.1 Acraspis erinacei
GAGTTTCAATGATTTAAAATATGTAAGGGAATTTTAAAAGATTTTAAGGGATTTTTAATATATTTTAATAATTTGAAGTGGGTTTCAAAATATTTCAAAATATTTTAGACTATTTTTAAAATTTTCGAGGAATTTTCAGGAGATTATGAATTATTTCAGTGATTTCAAAATATTGGAAATATTTCGGAGTGTTTTAAAAGATTCCAAGGATTTTTTTTAGTATATTTTAATAATTTTAATGTATTTCGTAGTGTTTTGAAGATTTCACGATATTTTTAAATTTCCAAGGAATTGCCAAGAGCTTTAAAAACTTTCTAAGGATTTTAAACGATTTTCAAGGATTTGAAATATTTAAGGGAATTTTAAGAGATTTCAATAATTTGAGGGGGGTTTCAAATTATTTTAGAGTATTTTTAAAACTTCTGAGGAATTTTCAGGAGATCAAAAATTCTTTAAGCGATTTCAAAATATTGGAAATATTTCGGGGCGTTTTAAAGGATTCCGAAGAATCTTTAGTATATTTGAATAATTTTAACGTATTTCAACGGATTTTGAAGATTTCACGATATTTTAAAAATCCCAAGGGGTTGTCAAAAGCTTTAAAAAGTTTCTAGGAATTTTGAAAGATTTTCAAGGATTTGAAATATTAATGGAATTTAAAAAGATTTCAAGGAATTTTTAATAGATTTCAATAATTTGAAGGAGATTTCGAAAGATTTCAAAAGATTTTAGACTATTTTCAAAACTTTCGAGGAATTTTCAGGAGATTAGGAATTCTTTAAGTGATTTCAAAATATTGGAAATATTTCCGGGTGTTTTCAAAAGATTCCAAGGAGTTTTTAGTATATTTTAATAATTTTAACATGTATTTCAAAGGATTTTTAAGATTTTACAATATTTTTTAAAATTCCAAGCGAGTGCAAGCGCTTTAGAAAGTTTCTAGGAATTTTAAGAGTTTTAATGATTTGAAAAATTTTGAAGAATTCACGATATTTTAAAAATCCCAAGGGGTTGTCAAGAGCTTTAGTAACTTGCTAGGCATTTTAAACTATTTTCAAGGATGTGAAATATTTGAGCGAATTTAAAAAGATTTCAAGGAATTTTTAATAGATTTCAATAATTTGAAGGGGGTTTCTAAAGTTTTAAAAATATTTTATAGTGTTTTTATAGCTTTCAAAGAATTTTTTAGTATATTTTAATATTTTGAAGGTATTCTAAAGAATGTGGAAGATTTTACGATATTTTTTAAAATTCCAAGGGATTTTCATTCATTTGAAAGATTTCAATCATTAGAAGGCCGCTTCAAAAGATTTCATAATATTTTAGAGTATTTTTTAAGCTTCCAGCGAATTTTGTAGTATATTGTAATATTTTGAGTGTATTCCAAAGGATTTTGAAGGTTTTACAATATTTTTCAAAATTCAAAGGGATTATCAAGCGCTTTAAAAACTTCCTGGGAATTTCAAAAGAGTTTTAAGGATTTGAAATATTTAAGTAATTTCAAAAGATGCAAGTTACTGTTAATCCTACGATATTATAAAAAATGCCAAGGGTTTGAAATATTTGAGGTGATTTCAATTCCAAGGAATCTCGAAAAGATCTTAATAATTTGAAGGTATTCTAAAGGATCTAAAATGATTTCAAGGCACTTCCAAAAGCTTTAACCAATTGTATGGGATATAAAAAGATTTCCAAGGATTTGAAATATTTCAGGGAATTAAAAAGTATTCCAAGGATATTTTAGTAGATTTCAATAATTTTAAGGTATTGCAAAGAATTTGAAGGGTTTTCGGGTATTTAAAAAGGCATTTTCAAGAACTTTGGACATTTTTACTAGATTTCAAGACATTTTTTTAGTTGATTTCAGAACTGTAATAGGTTTTTAATGGATTTAACTTCAAATGAATTTTAAAAAATTTCAAAGGATTTACATTATTTTAGTGTATTTTCAAAGATTTCAAAGCATTTTCAAGAGCTGTAAAAAGTTTCAAGGGATATCAAAATATTTTGGAGGATTTTAAATATTCTAAAGAATTTTAAACTGATTTCAATAATCCGCAGGGATTTCAAAGGACTTTAAATATTTGAGGGTATTTTAAAATATTTCAAGGAATTTTTAAAAGGTATCAAAGAATTTTTAATAGATTTCAAATTTTTTTAGGGATTTCAAAGGTTTCTAAAGATTTTATGGTATTTTTAAAGATTCCAAGGAACTTCTAACAGATTTAAAAAGATACCAGAGATTTAAAAGGATTTCAAAGGATATTAAATATTTCAGGGCATTTAAAAATATTCCAAACGATTTTTAATAGATTTAAACAATTTGAAGTGATTTCAAAAGAAATCTAAAGGATTTTAAATATCTTAGGGTATTTTATAATATTCTAAGTCATTTTTAAAAGATTTCAAGGAATTTTTAATAGATTTTAATCATTTGAAGGAATCCCAAAGGAATTCTAAAGGTTTTATGAAATTTTTAAAAAGTCCATGGAATTTTCCACATTTTTAAAAGATTCCAAGGAATTTCAAGGATTTAAAATATTTAAGGGAATTTCAAAAGATTTCAAGGAATGTTTCATTCATTTTAATCATTTGAATGAATTTCAAAGGATTTAAAATATTTTTTTGTATTTTAAAATATTTTAAGGCATTCTCAGGAGATTTAAAAAGTTTCAAGGCATTTCAAAAGTTTTTAAATATTTTAGAAAATTTAAAACGAATCCAAGGAATTTTTTGTTTGTTTTAAAAACTGTACTGGATTTAAACAAATTTGAAATATTTTAGGGTATTTTAAAATATTCCAAGGAATTCTTAGCAGATTTCAATTATTTAAAGGTATTCCAGAGGATTTGCAAGATTTTAAGGTATTCTTGAAAATTCCAACTGCTTTGAGAGTATTTAAAAATATATTAAAAATATTTTAGAGTATTTTTAAAGATTCCCAAGTATTTTTAAAAGGTTTTAAGGAATTTTAAATATATTTTAATAATTTGAAGGGATTTCAAAGGATTCTACATTTTTTTTGTATTTTTAATAATTCCCAAGGAATTTTCTTCCGCTTTACAGATTTGCATGGAATTGCAAAATATTTTGAAGAATTTAAATATTAAAAAAATTTTCAACTGATTTCAATAATTTGAAGGGTTTTCAAAGGGCTTTAAATATTTGATAGTATTTTAAAAGTATTCAAGGAATTTTACAATATTTCAGGGTATTCTTAATAGATGTAAATAATTTGAAGAGATTGCAAAGAATGCTAAAGATTTTATGGTATTTTAAAAAATTCCACAAAGTTTTTAATAGATACGAAGGTATTCTTAATATATTTCAAAAATTTGAAGAGGTGATTTCGAAATATTTAAAATATAGGTTATTTTTTAAACTTGCAACAAATTTTTATGAGATTTCAAAAGTTTCAGGGGTTTTCAAAGGATTTGCCATATTTCAGGGACTTTTAAATAGATTTCAATAATTTGAAGGGGGTTTCGAAAGATTTCAAAATATTTTAGAGTATTTTTAAAACTTCCAAAGAATTTTCAGAATATTAAAAATTCTTTAAGTGATTTCAAAAGATTAGAAATATTTCGGGGTATTTTAAATGATTCCAAGGAATTTTTAGTATATTTTAATAATATTAAGGTATTTCAGAAGATTTGGAAGATTTTACGATATTTAAAAAATTCCAAGGGTTTCAAGGATTTGAAATATTTAAGGGAATTGCAAAATATTTCCAGGAATGTTTCATTCATTTCAATAATTTGAACGAATTTCAAAGGGTTTTAAATATTGTAGTGTATTTTAAGGTATTTATTTTAAAAGATTTCAAAGCATTTTTAGTAGACTTTGATACTTTATGTCATTCCAAATGATTTCAAAGGTTTTGGTATTTAAAAAGATGCCAAGTCATTTTTAGAGCTTTGAAAAATTGTCAGGCATATAAATAGAATTCAAAGCATTTGAAATATGTTAGGGCATTTTAAAATATTCCAAAACCTTTTCAATTGTGTCAAAAAGATTTTAGGGTATTTTTTAAAATTTTGAAGTTTTTTAGAAGATTCTAAGGATTTTGATTAGATTTCAATAATTTCATGTGATTCCAAAAGTTTCTAACGATTTTTGAGTTTTTCTTAAAATTTCTTAAAAAACATACAACCGATTTAAGAAGATTTTAAAGGATTTTAAGTTTTTAGGTATTTAAAAATATTTGAAGGCATTCCAAAGGATTCTAAAGCTTTTATTGTATTTTTTAAAATTCCAAAGAATTTTTAACAACTTTAAAAAGAAAAAACAGATTTAAAAAGATTTCCAACGATTTTTAATATTTTAGAGTATTTTAAAATATCGCAAACAGTTTTTAATAGATTTCAATAAATTGAGGGGATTCCAAAAAATTATAAACATTGTACGTTATTTTTAAAAATTCCAGGGAATTTTCAGTAGCATTACAAATTTCAAATGAATTTCAAGGGATGTGAAATATCTTAGTGTATTTTCGAAGATTCTAAGACATTTTCAAGATATTTAAAATTTCACATGGGATTTCAAAATATTGTTAAAAAAATTTGAAATATTTTAGGGCATTTAAAAATATTCCAAGGAATTTTTAACAGCTTTAAAAAATACAAGAGATTTACCAAAATTTTAAGAAAAATTAAATATTTTAGGGAATTTCAAAATATACCAAACAATTTTCAATAGATTTCAATGATTTAAAGGGATTCCAAAAGAATGCTAAAAGTTTTGTGGTATTTTTTAAGATTCCAAGGAACTTTCATCCATTTAAAAAAGATACAAGAAATTTCAAAATATTTCAAAGGATCTGGAATATTTTAGGCTATTTAAAAATATTTCAAGACATTTTCAAAAGATTCCAAAGAAATTTGAGTAGATTTCAATAATTTTCAATAGTTTTGGAATATTCAAATGCATTGAAGAAAATGTCAAAGGATTTGAAATATTTTAATGTATTTTCAAAGACTCCAAGGCATTTTCAAGATCTTTAAAATGCTTCAAAGGAGTTCAAAAGATTTAAAAATATTGCAATTAATTTGTCATAGATTTCAATAATATGAATAGATTCTACAATTTCTTAACATTTTTATGGTATTTTTAAAAACTCCTTGGAATTTTCAACAGTTTAAAAAATTGCAGGAGATTTCAGAAGGTTTTAAGTGATTGCAAATATAATTTTATTATGACATTTAAAAATATTTCAAGACATTTGCAAGAGATTACAAATATATACCGATTTTGCAAAAACATGTGTTGAAAAAAGTTACGAGTATTTAAACTTTAAAACTGAAAAACCCGAATTATCAAAAGATTGCCAGAAATTTGGTGGAAAGAGTGATTTTTATTTTATTTAATACATGTATTTGCCTTTTTCTGTGTGATGCTGTTAGAATTTTTCACCTTCTTTCGAAATTAATTTAACAATTTCAAAAAAGTTAACATTGTCGAAATGGCAGCGGTTTCTCAGAAAATATTCGAAGTAAATTTATTCGCTATGAACCAAAGTTTTGACAATTTTTTGAAAATTCACCCCATTTTTACTAAAATAAGTGGAATTTTTGGGACTTTAAAAATTTTTCTCAATTTATTTGAAGTATTTTGAATTTAATTATAAATGTTATAACATTAGAGTTTTTGTCTGTTAATATTAATTGACGGGAAAAATTCCTTAATTTGTGTCTTTTAGGAGAACTTGATTCAGAAAATTCAGATCTCAAAACCGGAGAACCAAATTTGCTCTCGAATTTTCGAGATTTCATTGCCACTTATCAAGAATCTAATGGCACACCTCCAACTGAATTTTCTTTTGTATCTCTAATTAAAGTCTTGGCTGAAGCAACTGGAAAATCTTTACTTGCATTGATTTACATTATTGTAAACATGGCTCCTGTTCTTGAGGTAAGTTATTAAAAAATGTAATCCCTAAAATTTGTTCCAGGTACTTTTCTTGTGAATTTAACCTGATGCAGGGATCACAGTTAGACCTCAATTCCTCTATTTTCCTCCTATTTTGATATGGGCAGATGACAATTCTGTCCCATATACCTTTTTATGGTTCACCCACCACGCGGTTTCCCCTCATTCAGCCGAATTTCTGACGCCGAGCCTGGTCAGCGGGAGTTCATTGTACCCAATAAGGACTATAATACGGAATATAACATTTTTTAAATTTAAAATTTGAGAATATACAAATATAATATTTGAAATCTGTGAATTATAACGATTCCAACGATATGATATTTATCCTGAAAAGTTGAAAATTAAAGAACATATGGTTCGAGTTTATGTGGAATTTTATGGGAAATCTTCCAGTATATTTTATTTGGTTTATTGCTTAAACAATCACATTGATAAAAATTAACAAATTAATAGTTTGCTTTAAATTTTGTTTTTGTTATATACAAAAATCAATAAATTAAAATGTTTATTAATGAGTTTTGAAAATGGCCAAGGAATGAGGTTATTCATACTTTTGCACGAAGAGTGCAACATTATTTAAGGATAATTTTGAGAAATTTGATTCTTAGAGAAATAATCTAAATCTATTATGTTAATTAATAATTTTTCAAATCTTCCCGAATTTGATTTCAGTTTAAGGAAAATATTGCACCAATAAATTGAAGTTACGGCAGTTTATTAATTTTTAACTTTTCAAGACAAATAATATATCGTTGGAATCGTTCAAATTCACAGTTTTCGAATATTATATTTGTAAATTATCAAGTGTTAAAGTCTAAACAATGTTATATTACGCATTTTAGTCCTCATTAGGAACAAAAGACTCCCGCTGACCAGGCTCGACGGCAGCAGTTCGGTTGAGTGAGTGCAAGCCGCGTAGTGGCGGTAGCTAGGGCGGAATTGACCGGAATTGGCGGAAAAGGCATTTTCTCTTATAACGTTTAATTTATCAATAAAAGCAAATTTTATTTCACCGTCTAAAAAAAGTGGTGTAATGATATGTCCCGAAAATCTTAGACTCGTTGTTGCAAACCTGATTGGTTTTTCATTACTTAAAGTTTTTTCGTGCCTTAAATTTGAAATTTTGGAAATTAATTTCTAAACAAAAATCATAAACAACCTTGTGCGAAGTGAGAAACTATCTGTGCTCTTTATTATTAAAAATTGAATTACATTAAATTAAATTTAAATCTTTCAATGTTCTCTAATAAATTATTGAAGATATTGTAAATGTTTTATGTTAGTATTTTTCGGCGGAAATAAGTATTAAAAAAAAGAAGTTGTATATTAAATCATAAAGTTTTGAAGAAAACAAAATTTCTCCAAATTGTAGATTGCGATTTGTTTTATTTCACTGGAAATTAGCTTTGTTAAACAAAAAACATCAAAGATTTTCAATTTCAACAATTTTAGGTTATGTTAGCGTTTTAAACATAAGATTTAAAAAATAATTTTTTTTTATCAAAAAAAAAATATTATAGATATATTAATTTTTATATCAATTTTTATAATTTATCAAAATCTTTGTTCTTGCTTTTTTGTATTATATTAGATAAAAGATATGCATAGTATTATATACAATAGTTTTGTGTCAATTAATATTAATTTGATATTTTATTTAAAAAAATTGAGCGAGACAAGAAGAATATCACATTTAGTTTACCCTTTTTTTTAAATCCCCATTTTCGAAGAAAAATTACCCTATTTTCCCTATAATTGAACTGATGAGCCACTGTGATCCCTGCAAATGAGAAATTTCAAATTGTGATTTATTTCTAGTTGAAAATCAATTGTTACACATTTTTAAATTTAAATTATTAAACCTCTAGATTTTTTTGTACACACTGAGATTTATTCTGGACAAGTTGATCAGCATTCGAGCCTCAGAAGATTACCAACAAATAATTATAAAATCGGTTATTTTTGTGATACAGTCACTTTGCATTTATATTTGTCTAATTTTCATTTTTGGGTTTATTCTTATGCCAATTGTACGACTGGTCTTTGATATCTTGGCCAGAGTTTTTTTGTTTAATCGATGAAATACAGAAATAGAATCCAAGAATACTTTATTTCTTAAAGATTTTATTCTTAGAGAAATCGCATTCACCTTAAAATTTGCTCAGAGGAGTGGAAAACTGCAGAAAGCCAAAAATTCTAATCACAACCTGTTACGAACAGAAGAAATTGGATGTAGACATTCGTCAAATCTCTCGATCGACAGTAGCTAAACGCAGTGGAAGCACAAGTGACAATCAAGAACGGTCACCCATCCGAGCGCTAACCGCGACCATCAGTACTTAGCATTCGAGATCTCGAAGAGTCGAGAATCACCACCTAGCTACTGCAAATAGGCAGAATAAATAATGCCATTCTTCTAAATTCGTTCAAAAATTGCAATTTCTTATTCTTTCTTCTTCTCGGCCAAGGTTGCTATAGGACATGACAAAGTCAGAGAGATTTTGATGATCCGAAGGTCAAGTTAATTTGATTATTTTGTTGAAAATTCAACAATTTTCTTAAAAAGTCATTCTTTTTGGTTAAAAAATCGTCTTTTTGCGTTAATTTTTTTATATTTTGTTAGAAACTGCATCTGTTTTTTTGGTTAAAACTCTCAACTGTTTGGTTAAAAATAAAACTTTTTTTGAAGACTTACTATTTTATTGAAATTTTCTCTGTTTTGGTCGAATTCAACTGTTTTAGTTTCAAATTAAAATCATTTTTATTCAAGTAATAACTATTTCATTTTTCGTTGATAATTCATATTTTTTATTGAAAATTCCATTTGTTTTCTCTAATTAATTTTTTTTGTGTTGATTATTCATCATTTATGTTGAAAAGTTTTTCTTTTGTTCAAAATTGAACAATTTTGTTGAAAATTAATTTTTTTAAACTGAAAATTCAATTATTCCATATTTGGTTGAAAATTTAACTTCATTTTAAAATTCAAATATTTTGTTGTAAATTCCGGTATTTTTTTTTTAAAATCGTTTTTTGTGGCAGAGTATTAATTTTCTAGGTGATATATTTCTTTGGTTGAAAATGGAACCATGTTGTATAAACTTCGTTTTTTTCGAAAATTATTTTTCCAACTGTCAACTGTACTATTCTTTTTTAAATTGAAACTATCTTTTTTGGTTGAAAATTCATGTTTTTTGCAGAAAATTTTACCTTTCTGGTAGAAAATTCATGTTTTGGGCTGGAAATTCAAGTACTTGGTTAAAATGTTTTAAAAAGTATTTATGATTTTAGTTAAAAATTCATCCCTTTGTTTGAAAAATGAACTGTTTTTTGAAAATTCGTTTTTTTTTTGTAATGAATATTTTAGTTGAATATGTATCTATATTCCATTTTAATCACTTAGTCTATTAGGATTTTCAAACGAACTATAGAGTATCTTCGACTATTTTTATAATAACGAATGTTTTTTAAATTTGAAAAATGTATTTTTCGTTATTACATTGAAAAAATTTAACTGTTTTATTTTTGGTTGGAAATCAATTTTTTTGTGATAATTGAAGTATTTTGTTGAACATTTTATTTTTTGTTGTAAGCAATTCATATTTTAGGTTGAACATTCACCAATTTGTAAAAATTTTATTTATTTATGGATGAAAATTCATCATTTTAGTTAAAAATTTATTTCATTGATTGCAAACTGAACTGTATTGTTCAGAATTGTTTTTCTTTTTGTTGATGAAAATTTATTTTTCCAACTGAAAATTGAAGTATCGTATTTTCGGACGAAAATTTATCTTTTTTTTGGGTAGAAAATTCATGTTTCGGGTTAAGAATTCCACTTTTAGGTTACCAATTTTTGTTGCTGAAGATTCATCATTTTAGTTAAAAATGCATTTCTTGGTTTTTGAAAAATGAATTATTTTGTAAGAAGCTATTTCATTCTTACTTAAAAATTTAGCTTATTTAGATGAAAATTTATTTATTTTTTCGAAAGTTAATTTTTTTGGTTTAAAAATGTATCTTTTCTAGTAGAAAAGTCATGCTTCTTGTTAAAAATATTTTTTTGCAGAAAATTCATGTTTTGGGTTGAAAATTTAAGGACTTGGTTAAAAGTTTTGTTGTCGTTGAAGATGTATCATTTTGGTTAAAAAATCATTTCTTTGGTTGCAAACTGAAATATTTGGTTCTAAATTCATTTTTTGAGTTGAAAATGATTATTTTTTTACTGAAAATGTAATTTCCATTTTTGCTTAAAAAATTATCGTTTTGAAAATTCTTTCTTCTCTGTTGAAAATGTCTTTTTCTGACTGAAAATTAAACTATTTTATTCCATTTTTGGTGGAAAATGGATTTTTGTATAGAAGTTTAATCTTCTGGATTGAAAATTCATCTGTGTAGTTGAAAATTTATTTTATTTGGTCAAAATTATTTATTTTTTTCAAGTGAAAATTGATTTATTCTATTTTGGTAGAAAATTTCACTTTTTTAATTGAAAATTCACCTTTTTTTGTTCAAAATTCAATCATTTGGTTAAAAATTCATTTTTTTCTTGATGGTTCATCATTGTAGTTAAAAACTCATATATTCGGTTGAATACCTAACTATTTGATTGAAAACGCGTTTCTTTACGTAAAACTTTATTTTTTTAAACAGAAAATCTGGTTGAAAAATTACCTTTTTGGGTTAAAAATTAAATTATTTTGGTAGAAAATTCATATTGGATGAGATTTTTTTCTTTCTTAATTGAAAATTTAACTCCTTTGTTGAAAATTCCTCTTTTTAGTTTGAAAATTAATCTGTTTTGGTTGAGGATTCAACTTATTTGATCAAAATTCGTATTTTCTTGTGGAAAGATCATCTAATTAAACTTTTCGTTGCAAAATTATTTTTTTTTATCGAGGATTCATCACTTTGACTGAAAATGCAACTGCTTTGATAAAAATGAATTTTTATAATAAAAAATTAATTAGTTTCCCTACTTGGGATTTTGCAAAATCCCGGTTAAAAATGTCCTATATAATTCTAAAAAAATGTTATAATAACAAGAAATTATATTCGAACTTTAATAATTTGAGAAAAAGAAATATTTTTACGATTGATTCATCATTTTAGTTAAAAATTCGCTTCACTGGCCAAAAATTGAACATATATATATTTGTTGTGCAAAATCCATCTTTTTTAATAGAAATTTAATCTTGTTTTCGTTGAAAATTTATTTTATTTGGCTGAAAATTAATTTTTTACTTAAAATTTAATTATGCTATTACTGATTGAAAGTATATTTCTGTTTTTTGTAAATTCGTTTGCTTTTTTGTTTCTTCAAATTTTATTTTTCGAATTGAAAATGCAATTAAGCAAAATTTTTTTTGAGGATTCATCATTTTAGTTGAAAATTAATTTCCTTGGTTGAAAATTGAACTATTCTATTTTTGGTTGAAAATTGAACTATTCTGTTTTTGGTTGAAAATATATCTTTTTTAGTTGAAATCTCAACTATTTTGTTTAAAGTGTATTCTTGTTCATGCAGATTAATCATTTTAGTAAAAAATTCATTTCATTGGTTGTAAATCGAACTATTATGTAGAAAATTCGATTTTTGTTGTTGTTGGAAATTTATTTTTGAACCTAAAAATTGAATTATTCTATTTTTGGTTAAAAATGTATTTTTTTGGTAAAAAATTGAGTATGAAATTTGTATTTTTTATTAGATATTGGTTTGATAACTAAAATATTTTGCTGAAAATTAGGTTCTTTTGTTTTAAAATTAATTTTTCCAAATTAAAATTGAAGCATTCTATTTTCGGTTGAAAACTTATCTGGTTTTGTTGAAAATTTTTATTTTCAACGAATTTGTTTTTTCTATTGAAGATTCATCATTTTCGTTAAGAATTAGTGTTTTTAGTTGAAAACTGAACTCTTTTGTTGAAATTTCGTTTTTTTTTTGGTTGAAAATTTATTTTTATACACTGAAAATTGAACTATTTTATTTTTGGTTGAAAATGTACCTTTTTAAGTTAGAATCATGTTTTTTTGTTGAAAATTCGTTTTTTTTTTTGCTTGAAAATTTATTTTTAGAAATTGAAAATTGAATCATTGCATTGTTGGTTGAAAAGTCATGTGGCATCCCTGTTAAAACCTTCCATATATTATTTCAAACAAATTTTATAACACCAAGAAATTTTATTTGAACTTGGATAATTTGAGGAAAAGAAATATTTTTACAATTTGAACCTTTATAACATATTTTACAAATAGATATTTGTTTTCATCTAAGTTCGGACTAAATTATCGTCTTATCGCATACTTATATGATAATACGAAACAGCAGAAAAATTTCTTTTTTTCGAGGTCTTAAGACTAGAGTATTTTATTAATAAGTACGTAGTAAAATAAACGCACAATAATCGACTAAAATTAATTATTAATCAATTGTTATTCTCGATTCTCAGTTCGTATAAGATTCGCATTTCGAATTTTATATTTCACAGAAAGTCTGCGGAAAGATTAATTTAACATTGAAATAAAAGGTTTAAATTTAATGTTAGAAAATTTGTCTTTATAATAAATTTAAATACTTAAATTCTTTGGCAACAGTTATTAATCATTAAAATTAAATCTTCCCGCGGAGTTTCTTATTCTCTGGATTCGTCTATGTACACGTAGATACGTATAAAATCTACAATTTAATGTTTTCCTCTTCTCTTCTGAAAGAAAAATATTGATACCAAACTTTGATTTTATTACAATTTTCGATAATTTCTTTTGAGAAATATTTTTTTCATTTATTTTTCTCAAAATTAGAGAGCATTTCTCTCGTCTTATATTATTACGAAAATAAATGTTAAGCCTTTGTTTAATAAGAACAAAACATATAAATTCTGACCATTTTTTTAGATTAAAATTTTAAGTGAAATGATTATATAAATAGATCATTTTGTACAAGAGCCTTCTCTTAGTTTTCAATCTCTGGAAAAATTCGAAAAAAGACGAATCTAAATTAAAATTCTGACTTGAAAATGAATGAAAATTTAAAAATTAAAAGTCAAACGAAATTAAAATGAAATTAAAGATATTTTTATAACGGAATTAAATTATTTTGATTCAAAGTACTTAAGGTAAATTGAGAATTTCCTGTTTTTTTTCGAAATAAGATCTAGTGAACGATTGTAAAAAAATATGGATGTAATTGAAAAATTGCAAACATAAAAAATTTAGTAAGCATAGATTGAAGTGACAGTCAAAAAGAAGAGAATAGCAAAATTTGGCAAATTGAGAGAAGGAGCTGAACTCCATCCACATTCGAGATCTTTTTTGAGGACATCTGAGACCGACATATTATTTTTATTCATGCAAAAAGTTTCCCGAAGATCGTCGTCCCAACCGTTGTCCCAGCAATTAAATTCAATGTCTTCCTCGCGTTCATAATTTGTTAATTCATAATGCGAATTGCAACGATCTTCCTGGTATTGCCTGTGCTTTCTTTGCCACATTTCGATCCATCTGTAAATTTCAACAAATTAATTTGTATTGGATCACGAGCACTTGAAACTAATAATTATTTTATTCGGAACATTTGGGGTTTGAAATTATTCAATTTCATTTTTATAATTTCCACCATTTTTAGTCTACAATTCGAGAGTTTGAAAATGCTTCATTTTGAACTTGATGAATTCTAATTAATTTTTAAGCACCTCAAATAAAAAATTATTTTACTCTCAACACTTGGAGTTTGAAATTGTTCAATTTCATTTAAAATATTATCAGTTTGGCATTCGTCAGAGTCAAAATAAAAAATGAATCATCAGCACCTCAAACTAAAAATTATTTCATTTTGATCGCTTGGGGTTCGAAATTGTCCAATTTAATTTTTATAGCTTGCAAAATTTTAAGTTTAGAATTCAAGAGATTCAAAATAAAGCATTAAAAATGCTTAATTTTGAACCTGGCGAATTTTAATTGAATTTTGAGTACTTGCAACAAAACATTATTTTACTCTGAACTCATGAGGCTTCAAATTGAATTTTAAGCACCTCACATAAAAATTATTTTATTCTCAATGATTGTAGTTTAAAATTGTTCAATTTCATTTTTATAATTGAAAAATTTTCAGTTTGGCACTCGATAGAGCAATGAAAATACTATATTTTAAATATGAAGAGTTTTTATTAAGCATAAGCACTTGCAATTCAAAATTATGTAGTTTTGAAAGCTTAGGGTTTGAAATTGTTCAACTGTATTTTTATAATTTCAAAATATTCACATTAAAATTCAACATATTAAAAATGAAGCATTGAAAATAATTTTTTTTTATTCTGTGGAGTTTTTAATGAATCGTGAGCACCTCAAACTAAAAGTTATTTTATTTTGAACGCTTGGGTTTTGAAATTGTTCAATTTAAATTTTTATAAATTGCAAAATTTTAGTTTAGAATTCGAGAGATTCAAGATGAAGCATTGAAAATTATTCATTATGAACCTGAAAATTTTCTTTGGATTATGAGTACCTCAAACTAAAACTTATTTTATTTAAAACACTTGGAGTTTAAAATTTTTCAACTTGATTTTTATAATTTCCACAATTTTAGGTTTGGAATTCGAGAGATTGAAAATAAAATTGTTCATTTTTTTATAATTTCCACCATTTTCAATTTTGAATTCGAAAGATTCAAAATGAAGCATTGAAAATGATTCATTTTCAATCTGGACAATTTCAGTTAGATTATGAGTACTTCAAACTAAAATTATTTTATTTTGAAAGCTTTGGGTTGAAAATTGTTCAAATTAATTTTTATGATTGCTCAATTTTCAGTTTAGAATTCGACAGACTTAAAATGAAGCATTGAAATAGTACATTGTATATCGAGGGCGTAAGGAAGGCTATTTTGACGAGCGTGTACGCCCGCCCTCGCTTCGTTCGGGCGGCAAGTACACGCTCGTCAAAATAGCCTTACGCCCTTGAAACA
>JAWWLR010000127.1:34485996-34502281 GCA_035041075.1 Acraspis erinacei
ACTAATGTATGAATTTTTAACAAAAAAGTTAATTTAAGGACAAATACTTGAATTTTCAACTAAAATTATAAATTTTTACCAAACAAATAAAATGAATTTCTTACAAAGCAGGTATATAGTATTTAAAAAAAATATATTTTTTAATTAGAAATTGAAAACAGTTGCATTTTTAAACAAATAGGATGAATTTTGCACCTGATAAAAACAATTTTCAATAAAGAAAAACTAACTTTAAACCAAAAATGGAATAGGTACATCTTCGAAGAAGAAAATTAATTCTCAAGTTATAAAAGACATTTTTGGCAAAAAATTGAATTTTAAACTAAAAAAGATACATTTTTGAACAAAAATGGAATAGCTAAATTTGCAGTTAAAGAATATTAATTTTCAACAAAAAATGAAATAAATTTTCAACCATAGAGTTGAATTTTTAACAAAAAAAAGTAAATTTACGACCAAGTAGTTGAATTTTCAACTATAATGATGATTCTGAAAAAATGGATTCTCAAGGAACCATAAAATATTAGAGTCAATATTAAAAAAAGAATATTGTAATTTTAAATCAAAAATAGTTGACAATTCACCAAACGAATTAATGATTTTGAAGATTATTATTATTAATTTGAAAATATTCCATACCTTCAAAAAAATATTGTCATTTTCGTATAAGCTTTTAGTTTTTATTTAATTATCTCACCTGTAATATATCATTGTGCAAATGCTTGAAAGCCCTGCCACTGAAAGTAAAGTTGTAAAGCTTCACAGGAAACCTGCCTTTCATTTCTTTCTCGAGGCTCGTCTCATTTTGCACCTGGTAAAAAAGTAGCATCGCTAAATTATTTAGAAGTAATTATGAAAATATTTTCAATGTTTAAAGCTTTCACATTAATTTATTTCGAATTTCAAATACTTTTCGAAATTAATCGTTCGGAACAAATAACCGGTTATGAAATTATTCTGCACGCTGAAAATTTCAAGTCGAATTTTTTAGTTTTCAAATTTAAAATTCCAAAATTTGGGGTCATCACTTTTTAATATTTCCAAAATAGGAATTTTCCATTTCGTTTACTTTCAAAATGGAACGCTTTACTTGCTTGACCCTGATGAATCAGTATTAAAAATTATAAAAAATATTTCTACTAACTTCAATGAATAAATTCTTGAGCCCATGGTTATAATCGAGAAGATTTGGGAAATTGAAATTTTTTATTTCCGTGTAAGCAGTTATCAGCAAAGTTCGCAGTTTCGATGCTTTGCAAAGTGCTCCAGCCTAAAAATAATAAGGAAGGAAATAAATATAAATTTTTTTATTTTCGAAAGGAACAATTTCTTTCATTGTGGCGACGGATTCTAGAACCGCCTCATAATTGTTTCGGCAAAACACTGTTTCTACACAAAAATATTTTCTGCAAAGTATACAGAATATATTTCTTCTACAAAAAATATTTTCTATCCATAATATATCCTACACATAATTAACTAGTAATTATTTTATTCTGATAATATTAAAAGTATATTCTACAAAAATTAATTCTACACAAAGTATATTCTAGACAAAATTTTAAAAACTGAAGATAAAATATTTTTTGCACAGAGTAGATCCAAAAAACAATGAAATAATAGTTATTTTTATTTAAGTATTTAACTATTTTTTATTAAAAGATTATTCTTTTTAATGGGAAAGTCTACTATTATATTTTTTTATTGAAAATTAATCACTTTTGGTAGTCGAGAATTGAATTATTGGTTGACAGTAGCCCTACTATGATACAAATTTATTTTATTAGTTAAAAATTTAACTATTTTGTAGATAATTCGTCTGTTTTTAAAACTACTTTTCTTAATTAAAAATTAAACTTTTCCAGTTTTGACTGAGTATCAATCATTTTCGTTAAAAATTCATCGATTACATTTTTCGTTTAGAATTGATCTTATTTTTTTTTGAAAATTTTCAACTGCTTAGTATAAAGTTTTACTATTTTATTAAAAATTGATTTTACTGGTTCAAATTTGAACTATTTTTGAAAATTCTTTTTTATTTTGAGGATACAAATTAATTTTTGTGACTGAAAATTTATCTATTCTATTTTTGACTAAAAAATAATTCTTTTTCATGGGAAATTCAAATATTAAAGTTTTCATTGAGAATTCATCTTTTTGTCGAAAATTTAACTATTGGTTGGAAATCTATAATTTCTAGTTAAAAAAGCATATTTTTCTGTTGAAAATTCAACTATTTGGTTGAAAGTCGTATGGCTTCGTTAAAAATTCATTTAATTGGTTTTAGGTTGAAATATTTTGTTGAAAATTTGTTTTTTGATTTTTAGGATGAAAATTAATTTTTGTAACTGAAAATTTAAATAATTTATTTTTGTTTGAATATCTCTTATTTTTAATTGAAAATTCGAGTATTAAATTTTTCATTATTAATTTATTTTCTTTGGTTACTTTTTTTTCAAATTAATTTTTAGTACTAAATATTGAACTATAACATTTTTGGTTGAAAATTGATCGCTTCTAGATGAAAGTTCAACTATTTTGTTCAAAGATCGTATTTTTTGTAGAAGATCAATCTTCTTCATTGAAAAGTTAACTACTTAGTTTTAAAGCTATTTTGTCAACAATTTATCTTTTTTCTGCTGGAAATCACTTTTTAATGATCAATTGATCTATTTTTCGTCAAGAATTTGCCCGAAAATATTTTGTGCAATCCACCAATCCACCAATTTTTCGTTCAGAGAAAAAAAAGTGCAATTAAATTGCCCATAAAAATATGTATTTTTAAAATAAAAATTGGAAACTAGTTTGACAAGTTTTTTGAAGCCAAGGCCGTGCCGCAAGAAAGATCGATAGGCGGTTATAGAGTCCGGTCCCTCAATTACTTAAATAAATAATTTAGTGACATTGGGTTAAATATTATGATAAAAAATGGTAATTTTACCTCGAATGTGGATAAATGAAGACCCCGAATATCTAATTCTTCAAGACTGTCTGCAATTCCCAGAAAGCTGGTATTTGTGACAATGGATATGGGGTTGTATGCTAAATTAAAAGATTTTAGTTCTGGTAATGCATGAGTGATAAGAGGAACAACTGTTAAATCATTATAACTCAAATCCAAATATCGTAGGGAAGTTAAATTTGCCGCCATTTCAGCCGGAACTGATGCCAGTTCATTGTGAGCCAATTGTAAAGTTCGCAGTCGATGAAACGGAAGGTCGGGAACCTAAGAAAATATTTTTTAAATTTTAATTTGCAAAAAAAGCATAACTGTTACATAACGGGTATATACATGTTACATAAAGGCTATATAATAGTTACATAACGGTTATATAAAAGTCACATTACAGTTGCATAACGATTACGTCACTGATATATCATGGTTATATATAACAGGATGGCCGTATGTCACGGAAAACCTGGAAATCGGATAAAAATCAGGGATTTTGTTAGTCAGGAAAAGTCAGGGATTTAAAAAAAAATTGACGCAAAAGTCAGGGAATTTCTGTACGAAAAACTTTGATTAACTGTAAAAGCTTTTGAATTGGAAATATTCAAAGCTTGATCTGAAGTTGTTTTATTCCGTTTACAAAAGATTCTATGTTAAAAATGTTACAAGATTAATATCCTAATGTTTGAATATGTGGATATTAATGTTCAAAGAGAAATTATCGAATTTTGAAAATGAAGTCTATTTCTATTCCGTTTTTTTTTGCAGTTGTCTCAATCTAATGATTATATTTTTGGTGGAAAATTTTATAATGAGGTTCACAATTCATCAATTTTGTTTTAAAGCCATCCCGTTGGTAGAAAATTCAACTTCTTTGTTGAAAATTCATCGCTTCTGTTCAAAATCAGACTATTTAGCTGAAAATTTTTAATTTAAAAGATTTTTTTTTACTAAAAAGTGGACTCTTCCATTCCTACCTAAAAATATATATTTTTTGGTTGAAACTTAAACGTTTTGTTTGAAAATTAATTAATTTAGTTAAGTATTCTATTTTTTTGGTAGCAAATTAATCATCTTGGTTAAAACTTCATTTTTTGCTTTTTGAAATTATAGTACTTGGGTAAAAGTTGAACTAATTTGTTAAAAATTAATTTTTTGGTTGAAGCTTCATCTCTTTGGTCGAAAATTTAAAATACTATTTAAAAATTCGTTTCCTCCTGGTTCAAAATTAATTTTTGTAACTGAAAATGTAACACTTCTATTTTTGTTTGAAAATTACAGGCATTTTTATTTTAAAATTCATCTCTTTTGGTTGAAAACTTAACTAGTTTGTTTGACAGCTTTTTTCTTGATTAAAAAATCTTTATTCGTTGAAAATTCTTTTTGGTTGAAAATTCATCTTTTTGGTTAGAATTTTTACTATTTGTTTGAAATTTTTTTTTGCATTCAATTAAAATAATTTTTTTGTTTAATGTTCCTCAGTTTAGTCGAAATATTAACAGCATATTTTATTGACCGTTTTTTTCTTTCTTCTTGAACAAAAATCTCTATTTGTGGAAATTTCGCCTGAACGGTTGAAAATTCATGATTTTAGTTGGAAATTCATATCTTTGTTTGAAAATTCTACTATTTGTTGAAAATCCTTTTTCACTATAAATTAAACTCTTCCTTTTTTAGTCAATAAACTTTTTTTAACGGAAGATTAAATTATTTGTTTAAAAATTCATGTCGAAAATTTATTTTCTTGGTTAAAAATTCGTCTTTTACGTTTTAAAATGTATCCTTTCTGGTATATTTTTTATCTTTTTTTGTTGAAATCATAATTATTAAATTTGTTATTAAAATTTTATCATTTTATGATGCTAATGCGACACCTTTGTTACAAATTTATTTTTTTGGGTTCAATGGTTATCTTTTTGGTTGAAAACTCATCTTTTTGGACGAAAATTCATCTCTCTGGTTGAAAATAGTATATATTTGTCAAAAATTCTTTTTTTCACTTAAAATTTATCTTCTTGGTTTAAAGTTCGTTTTTTCGGTTTCAAAAATCATCTTTTTTTTATAGAAATTTCATCCTTTTATGTTGAAATCGTAACTATTACATTTTTTGTGGAAAATTCACCTTTTGGGTTTAAAATTCAACTACTTTGTTATATTTCTTGTTTGTTTATTGAATGTTCATCTCTTTGGTTGAAAATTTAATTATTTTGTTGAAAACTTTTTCTTTCTTGACTGAAAAATCTTTATTTGGTTGAAATATCGTCATACTATTTGAAAATTCATAATTTTAGTTGAAAATTCAGTTCTTTGGTTGAAAATTTTACTCTTTTGTTGAAAAGTCTTTTTTTTAATTTCATTTTTCTTTTACTGAAAATTCATCTTTTTTGGTCGGAAATTTATCATCTTTGAAAATTCGTCCTTTCGGTTTTAAAATGCATCTTTTTCCTGAATATTTCTTCTTTTTTTGTTGAAATCTCAAGTATTACATTTTTGTATTAAGAATTCATATTTGCAGGTCAAAATTTCATTTGTTTTGTTGAATATTCATCTATTTTGACAGAATATTCTTCCTTTGTATTGAAATATCTTTTTTCTTAATTCAACTATCTTCGAAAAAATTAAAATACTTGGTTAAATATGCAACTGCTTTTGATTGAAGTTTAATCTGTTTTGTTTAAAAAATCAACCATGTTTCTGAAAATTCATCTTTGTATGTTGAAACTTCAATTGCTTTATTTTGTTCTTACATGATGCTTCGTTAAAAATTTTAGAATATTGAAATGCTTCTCTTTGAATATTAATGGTAAGGGAAAATAAAAAATTGGTCAGGGTAAAGTTAGGAAATTTTAAAAATCAAGTTTTGCGGCCACCCTGTATAAGTATTACATACATGTTACATTAGGGTGGTCCAAAAATGCATTGCAAAATTTGTTGTCACTCTAGAAAGAAAAACACCCCCTCCCCCCAAAATGTTTCAATTTTCCGAGAAAGATAATCCGTAATTTTCTTCTTGCGAAATTCGAATATCAACACGTGCCACTGGGCACTTCCAAATCCCATTGAATTAACTTGAGGAGATTTTCAATTTTCGAAAAATTGAATTATTTATTTTCAAAGAATGTACAAAATAATCGGATTTTCTAATTGAAATCCAATATTTTGTCATTGGCTGGAGTACTAGTAAATTGTTCTAAAAACATTATCTTAATATTTAAACAATTATTTATTTTTTATTTTCAAAATTTCTAAAAATTGAGCCAGAGATGTCTGTTTTTTTAAATTGGTATGCTATTCTACTTTTTGTTGAATAATTACATAATTTTGCTACATTTCTTCTAATTTTTAACAAATTTATATTTTTAAACAATTTTTATTTGCTTAATCTGTTATTTTTCGATAAATGAAAAAATGAAATAAAATGGAACACATACAATTAATTACGATTTTAAAAGTATTTTTGGAAAAGTAATTATTTAAACAAATTATATTTGTTTAGGCAATTAAAAAGTGACTAATGTATTCTTTCTATACACTTTACAGTCAGAAATATAAATATAATTAATTAAAATAATAGAAATTTATTAAACAGTAAAAAAAGTATCAAAATTATGTAATTATTCAACAAAACGTAGTATAGGATACTATTTTGAAAATAAAGTTAATATCCCTTGGTCAATTTTTATATATTTTAAAAACAGAAAATAAATAACTGTCTAAATAATTACATAATATTTTTAGAAAAATTAACTACTCCAAAAAACGACCAATAATTACATTTCAATCAGAAAATACGAATATTTTTTTATTAATATGGTTTTATTTCGTAGACACTCATCTTCAATCCCTAAAAAGTTTGGCATGTTTCGATGAAACCATGGAACATGAGTTCTATTTTTCGAAAATTCAAAATTTCTCCATGTAAATTAAATGGGATTTTTAAGCGTTCGGTGGCACGTGTTAATATTCGAATTTTGACCAAAATAACTGATTTTCTTTCTCCGGAAATGGGAACTAGGGGGGGGGGGTGTCTTGTCCTGTAGCTCGAAAAGCGTTTTTTGGACCACCCCATAACTGTTATTTTTCAATTTTATATAATATACATAAAATATAATATAAAAATATAATATAAACACTTACACTAAGAAGAGAAATATTGCTGAGCCCAAGGAATAAAAGAGAATCCTCTAAACCATTAAAAGTTCTACCACGTGTTTCCAAAATTAATTGTTTATTGTGGCTCAAATCCAAATAATCCAAATAACGTAAATCCGAAAATATTCCATCATCGAGTCTCACCAATCGGTTATAAGAAAGATCTAACCACGTTAATGTCTGAAAAATATTTTTAAAGTAGCAATTGTCCAAATCCAACTTTAATATATTTGAATCTATGTATTAAAAAAAATCAATATAACAAAATAAAGCCAGTTGACTCGATTCGGCAGCTTTGAGGCTTTGTAATTGAAAACTTAACGAGATTTGTGGGTGGCCTACATATGGAAATCTTTAACGTTAATCAGTTAATAGGCTTAGCCAACAATCGAATCTCAAGGCCTAGTCTAAGTAAAAGCTAATTTAATTATTATAATTTATATAGATTTCTGATTCGCCAGGAAAAAGTTATGCAAGATATCCATCTTGAAATGTTCTTTTTGCATAATTCTTTAACTATTCAAAATCAATCTCTATTTTTTTGCGATATGTTCCTGGTAGTGATGCAATATCGAAATATCAATAGTCCATATCGATATTGATGTCCGATTATCGATACAAACTGTTTCCAATGTTTCCAATATTTAGTGATATTTTGTGACGCCAGGTTCGTGTATTTACCGGCAATTTTTTATTTCCTAACTTATTTTCAATCGAAGCATCACATCGAATTGAAAATTTGGGATAATAAATAAGAAGCGCTAAGTATTCTGGGTCTGGTCCTAAATTTAAATAATTATGAAAAAAGTACAAAAAAATTATTTACGAAAACAAACGTTTTTGATAATATTAAAATTTAGGACCAGACCCAGATTTCTTAGTGCTTCTTATTTATTATTCCAAATTTTCAACTCTATGTGGTGCTTCGTGTGAAAATAAGTTAGGAAATAACAAATGTGCCGGTAAGGTAAGAATCTGGTCACGTGACCCACTCATAACGTGGCCTTAAAGTATTCAAATAACTTATATGATTAAAATAATGATACTTTAATTATAAGATGTGTTAATTTTTATTTATGGACGAAAAGTAAAATGCACGACGTGCTGAATGTTCGTAATCTTAAACTAGAGATTTTTAGGGTTACCATCCGTCCGGATTTCTCCGGACATGTCCTCATTTTGGGGCTTGTGTGAGTTGTCCTACAGGATTTTTTACTTTGCCCGGATTTTCATATAATACACTTTTTATTTTTCAATAAAATTTTGGACCTTTTTTCTTCAAAATTTTATCATTTAATGCCATCTAACGATTTCTTTATCAATTCACAAGATAAAGTACTATTAAACATTCCTACTAGACGAAAAATACTTGTATATATATGTGTATTAGTAATATGGATTAGAATGCATCAAGGTTTAAAAATAAAAATATAAGATGTTAAGCGTTCATCGAATTTAATAAAAAAGTTTATTTAAAAAATATGTTTGAAAATTCTCTATTTGATTTAATCTTTCCTATTCTAATATGCCCTACTTTGTCCTGTTTTCCAACTATTTTGTTCTAATTTGTAATCTTTTTTCAAACTTTTCTGTCCTACTTTTTCCTCTTTTTAAAGTAATAAATTTTTGTCCTCATTTTCAAAGCTTTTTGTCCTACTTTTCGAAAATCAATTATGGTCACCCTAATTTTTGTTGCAGCTGCTTTGGAAAGGAAAATGGGTTACAATGTAAAACTCAGTTTTTTCTGCGAGGCAAAATAAGAATCGCTCAATTTCCTCTTAAAAACAACATACTTCGTCCTCGAAAGACTCTGAGACTTTCAGTGTAGAAGGTATCTTAATTGAAATTGATTCGGTCTTTGCTTCGTTTCTAACATTATTTGTCGTCCTGTCAAGGAAAAATATCTGTGATTGAGTCATACATTTTGTCCGTAATTTATGCATTAACTAATTTCAGAATTTTGAACTAAAAATTGCACGTCATATTTATAATTTTATTCGTTTATATATTTATAAATCATTTACTCATTTTATCTCAATGTTTACTAACTGTCGTTTACTAACTGCTTTTGTAACATTTTATCACACGGTTAACTAGAAAACTGATAATTAATTTATTAAGGCTTATTATTCGAAGTTAATAAGACTTCTTAATCAGCATTTTTTGATTAAATACTCATTATTAAGATTGAGGGAGTACATCTCAAGTTTTCGGAAAAGGATACACTTTTTTATATAGTTCAATGTTTCCATTATTATTGCAAATATTAACCGATTTACATGAATCTTTTTTTCAATTTCTTCAAATTATGTTAAAAAACTAACTCTGCTCATTAAAATTGAATCAATTCATACCTTCCTGATTTCTCTCCCTTCTCTATTATTCTCTCCAATTTGATTATTAAACAAAATATAAACATTTTATTCAAAACCGGCTTCGTCCAAGCCGAGAGAGTAATATTCAGATTTAGATACTTAAGACAATTATAAAATACCTCAAATAGTAAACGAGGGCTTTTGTGTAAACATAAAAGATTAGAAAACCGCGATATCAAATTGAACGAATTAAGATATTATATTTAATTACTTAAACCTGACTCTAATGAAAAGTAAATACCTGAGAAGGACACCAAAAACCTAAAAGATAAAGAATATAGAGTATATATATCATGAAATTTAATAAAGCACTCGAATATTCATCGGCTACGTTGTTGATCAAATTTTTCAATTCTACATCAATCTTCTTTTCCTTTAATTCGAAAATATGAGGATTGCATCTTCTCTGGCCTTATCTTTGACGGTTATCATCAACTCAATCGGTGAATATTATAATATATAAATATATATAATTTCAACTTTATTTTAAAGTTACACGTAAATCAGTATTTGCGTGATTCACTGTCCATTCTATCCCAATTGCTATTTTAGGACACACATTATTTAGGGATGTCCGAAATCATTAAGAATTTCATCTGAATTTATTCCGCGGAAATCCACAATTTTTGAGTTAAAAAATTTTTGAATTAGCAAAGTGTCCGTAATGAGACAAAACTAGTACCATATGGAACAGTCCCACCTGAGAAAACTAGGCCACCTTGGTATAAAATTGTGTGTCTGTGGCGCTGCAGTCGTCACTCTGTACCTTTGAATTAGAAACACTGCAAAGCACACTAAAAGTGTCAAATAAAATTCTAAATGATTCCATAGTTTCTCAGATTTAGAAAAATAACTATATTCTAAAACAAAACCTTACAAATCTGCAGTAACGCAAATAATTTCCATAGGTAAACATTTATTTTCGGGCTGCTGGCCTTAAAGAAATGACTTGCTGACAATTAATTTTTTTTAGAGGAAACAGCTTCATGTTAAATTTTATTTTTTAAATGAAGGCACAGTGAAAACTACTAGCAAAATAAAAAATGGACAACTTTTTTTATTGTTCTAATTTTATATAAAACTCTTCTGCGGGTATTTGACTAAAAATTATTTAAACAGTTGACAAAATAAAAAGCCTCAAGCAATTATTGCAATTGAAAAAATCAAATTATTTTAGATTTTATATATTTTTAAAAATTTTAGTTTTAATTTCTGAAGATCTTTATATCGTTTGCAATAATTCCCGAAAATTAAAGCTTTCAAAGAATTACTTAATAAATATTCAATCCCTTAAAAAAAACATTAAACCATTATTTTAATTGAAAACTCAAAGAATTTAAAGCATTACAAAATTATGATCATTGAAACATTTAAATAATTTTCACTTTTAATATTTTATAAATTCGAAATTGTCTCTGTTTAAATTTAATTAATTCTAAGATTTTAACTAATTCTGTAAAATATACATTTTAGTAAAATATATAAGTAATTAATGAGTAAAGAACATAAAAATTATTTAATAATTATTTTCATTAAAATGTACGTACATATAATTTTGAAAATTGAATTCAGATATTCATTTTCCAGCAATGCAAACATTAGAAAAAATTATTGTAATGGAGATTCTTGTAACAAAAAAAAAAAGTTATTATAGAAATAATACTCCATATTTCCTTACGAAAGCTTAATGCAAAAAATCAATTTATCTGACTTAATTGAAAAAATTATGGTCATCTTTTTAAATAAAAATCAATTAATCATTTTATAATATGAAAAGCAGTCATAAATTATTTTCATTGAAACATGAAAATAATTTTTAACATATGTTTTATTGAAAATTTGAAGTTATAATCATAATCTAAATAATAATAAAAATTAAATAATCTTTTTAAATAATTCAATAAAAACTTAAAACATCTTGACATATAAATTTCAAGCTGGGATTTAAATAACTATTTAAAAACATCGAAAACATTTTTTAAATTAAGGGGCACATTGGCAATCAAGTTGAAAGAATAATTCTGCTAGGAGACGTGAAAGGTTGGGTGGGCATCCAATAACAGGATACAGAAAGAGTGCTAGCTAATTTTGGGGATCCAAGTACAAACTATAACGGAGATAAATTAGTTGGCTTAAGTTTAGCCATGGTGTAATTGACTTTGTTGTTTAGGATGAAAGATTAAGAGAGCTGGTCAAAGATACAAGGGTCATGAGGGGTTCTGAATACAATAGTGATCTTTACCTGCTGATCTCCAAAATTAACTACACCAACAAGAAAATTAACTACAACTACAACAAAAACTAAAAGATAACGATTATAGAGTACATGTGTCATACAATTTAATAAAGCACTCGAATATTCTTCAGATGCGTTGACGATAAAAATTCTTAATTCTAAATCAATCTTCTATTCTTTTAATTCAAAAAGATGAGAAGTGCCTAGGCAGAATTACCAATGAAATTGCTTCAAATTATTTATATCGCCTAAAACAAATGTATATTCTTTGGAGAAAAAGTTATTCTACGTTTTTAGAAACTCTGGGCCCGAAACCGACCCCCTATTTCTTTACAGTGAATAAAGGAAAAAGGCAACATTTTGAATTTATTTTGCAACTTTTTAGCAAAACAATACGATTTGGGAATAATTTTCAAATTTAGCTTAGAAATTTGAAGGCCTTTTTTTGAGGAAATATAATTGAATCAATGCATTGATTCTGTCCTCGCTGCCTTTTCTTTGATTCTTTTTTTCAGTTAGTGTTTGCGATTTTGTTTATTTTTTTTGGCTTTCGCCTCTGCTCTTTTCTTCTTTCGCTTTTTAATTTTCATTAATTCTTTGTATCTCAGCATCGGGTATCCAAATTGATGTTCCGCTCGAAGTTCATGTGTCCGGTGAAATTATTTCTTCTTTCCATGTTGATTTTCTTCCTCGTCACAGTTTACCTATCAAAAACCCGCCAAAAATTCTTTAGTGGGCAAAAACGTAGGGGTCAGTTTTGGACCACTGATTGGCGATCCGCTTAGGACCACCGTGATTTTTTCAAACAATGACTGGCCGTTTACTTACAACCATGCAGGTGAACTTAATTTATTAGTTCGTGTTAAAGTCTAGGCTATAAGTAATCAAAACGCCCCAAGTTTGGTTTTTTCAAGAAACAATAAAGCACTTCAAAATGAAGTTCTATGTAGCTCACAAATTAACTTTACTGCTGTCAAAACACAATGCGACGCAAGAACATAGAATAAAATGAGAGAAAAAGATTGCTCTCTACCTCCAAATTGTCGGTGTTGTAAGAGCTTTCGATTGCCACTACCGAGATTTTCGGCGGCAGCACAAGTACTGAGAAACATGAAGAGGTTGGTATGGGACCACAGGTCGGTTTCGGACCACTCTACCTAAAACAGAATTTGCGCGATTAGTACCATATGTAACATCCCCACGTCTGAAAACCAGGGTTCCACTACGTTCCCTTAAAATTGCGTTTCTGTGGCGCTGCGATCGCCATTCTGTAGATTTAAATTGCAAAAACTGCAAAGCACAATACTTCAAGAAAATAAGATAAAATTCTAACTGATAGTTTCTCAAAACTAATTTACAATCAAAATTGTTTAGTTTTTCGGCTCATCACTACACTAGTAACTTCTAACAGTTCCTGACACATACATTTTTATTAATTCATATTTAATATAAGGTTTCGTTTCTATGAAGCAAAATTTTGTAACTAAAAAATTGATTTCATTTCTGGCCTTGAAATTGGGGAAAAAAACGAGGGTTCCTAGAAATTTTAATTTTCTATAATTAATTTTTTCCTCTCTACTCTTGCTCCCTTAAAAGGTAACCTATATGATCTATTCTTTATTTAAAGAAAAATATAAAATCAATACCAAGTTTGTCATTTGTACATTTAGTAGGAATTATAATTTATTATGATTTATGAAATATAAAGAAGACCAGGTTCAATCTGATAAAAATAAGTGTATTCTCAAATAAAGCTTTACAAATTTGCACCAAAAAAAAAAAACAACAGATAATGTAGATAATTTTTATTATATCTATGAAAGTTCGGAGTTAAATTTTATTTTCAAATGAATGGCCCAATCCTAACTACAAGTAATTAAAAATTTTCCGGAACTGATTTTTTTCTAGGCGTACTTAAGGCGATACGTTTAAGGACACTCTACTGAAGGACGCGCCAAACTTCCCCCACTGCGACCTCTTCGCCATGACAGTTGGCACAGAATAACGTAATATTTGTGCGCGCACCGTGTAAACGACATGAAATAGCAAGCGGTATGCGCGAGTCGCGCAGCTCGTTGGGATCCTGTATACTCAAAACGTGGACGTAGAGCGGAAGTAACAACAGCGTACGTTCTAATTTATTCAGAATTTTGTTCACCCAACACGTATAATGGTCACGCCAATCCCACAGTGAACGGCGCAAGTTCTGTTTAGTAAGTCGGCTCCACTGGTTCGTGAGAACCATTAACGCGAACAGGCCGAATCGTTTAACCAACAGTATAGTCTAACCGTTTTGAAAAATCGGCGCTTGCGGTACAGTTCCGCGCTTGCGCACTTTAGGAATATATAGCATCCGCATTTCGGAGCGACTAATTCCCGCTAGTTCGGGGTAAACAGTGCCCTTAATCTGGAGCAGACACAATACCAAACTAAAGTGCAGCCACTCTCTAGCCGCTAGCGCAAATGTTTTACCTAACTTCTATCCGCGTGGGAATCGCTTCAGGATGATCCGAGAGAAGATTTTTCAACCTCAAGCTTCACTAGCTGGAATTTCTAACATGTTAGTGCACTCCTTGCAAACAACCATCAGCTGGTTATTCAAATGTTATCACAAGAACATCAAATTGGTGTAGGTAGTTTTCCCTGGCGGACCGAAGGAACCGAAATGAGCCTCTAAAAAGTACCCTTAAAGACCCCACTGAGTCCCCCTTAGTTTCCTTCTTAAATACTCAAAAAAACAGCAAGATCAGCTTTTAAATGGTTGAAACTTGGATTCTAAGTTAACATTTTCATTAGAAACTCACGGAGTGATCGCAATAGTTTTTCTATAAGCGTTAAAAACTTAAAAAGATAAAATACCTGTCATTTACATGGACCGAAGGGGCTTCAAGTGCATCTTCTTTTAGTGGAAATTAATACAAATGAATAAGCATTCCGTCGGTAACTTTAACAATTTTTTATGCTGTATGGATGCTGACGCCATGCAGTAGAAACCCCAGACAACAACGCTACGATGCAATTTAGAGCAGCTAAGCAGTGTCGTTGAGGTTACGAGACCAGATTTGTACAATCTATTTGCCAATTTTGAATTTTATTTTTAAACTTCGCGTGCAATGTACTCCTAGAGCTATTATGGATGCGCTTGAAGTCACCTTCAGCAGAAGTTAATGACATTAAAAAACTTTTTTAAAGCAGCAAAAAAAGTATTGTGATTACTCGGTGAGTTTCTAAGTCCTTTTTTCTAGCTCCTTTCGGTTCCTTCGGTCCTGCAGGGTTCACACCATAATACATGGCGTTCTCGGCCGCATACAAGAGAACGAAATAATCGTACCCCATTCTCTGACACAAGTTAAAAAAGTGCATAATGTTTTGGCGGTAACAGATTTCGTCTAATGGATTGATAACAGTCATACTTTGAAGAAGAGCATTGTAACGTATCACACGTTTCTGAAGCACTTTTACCCATTTTGAAACAAAACTTAATTAGGTCGCTTTTTCCTTACTTAAATTGTGACAAACTGAAAAATCTTAATAATCTCAAACGTACACTCAAAATAAACGACTGAAGTGATTGGGATGAACCAAACTGCGGTAGACGAAAAATGAACCAGATTAATTATTCTTTGCAGAGATTAAACCATTTCGCCTTAAACATGCTTCGAATAAAATTAGACCCGGAACTTTTTGAATGACCAGTGTACATCAATAATATTATCCTCTGTTTTTTGTCGCATATTTCAGTTCACAGTTCGACTCTTTACCGAATGATACCCTTATTTCTGGAAATCTTCGTTTCCGAAATTCTTATTCTCCAGAAAGACATGATTCTCAGGAACAGTTTCCTGCGCCTGCCACGCCTCTTTCTTTAGGTTCTCCAGTCGGGACGTCTCATCTTGTAGAGCCTAGTCTTTGTGCCAGGTCCAGGTCGCCTCGAGCCAATCAAAATCCTTGTATATACATGGATTGCAACCTGACAGACTTAAATTTTTTCGCCTTATACCAAACGTGAATCAGAACCAGCGATTCGAAATTCAAAAGTACACATTTCCTCATGACAGGACAATTAAATTGCGAGAAAAGCATAATGTCTGTGGACCCCTACCAACCGAAGAAAAAACTGTATTATGTATTAAAGAAATAACTCTAGAAGAAATGGCGGAAACTCTATTAGGCAGGCATTGTCCAATCTGAGGGAATTTGTATATAATACTCGCAGCTGACTTCCGTCTATAAGATAATTTTAATTTTTGTGAAAATATGAAGGTATAAATAGAATATTGTTGGTGATTCAACTTGGGATGAAGATGTTAAAATTAACTGGAAATGCATATAAATTGGAAAAATAGGGCGCTGCCTGAGTAGAAATAATTCCTCTTTGCTAAGTCTTCATCTTGCTATGAAATAGCCAAGACGTTTTTGTAAGTTTTGCGCTTGACCGCGAGCGAGACTTTATTTTTGGTCTTAAGTCGAAATTTTTCATCTTCATGCCGACCTCAATCACACCGTCGACAAAAGGCTACGAAGACCTCTGAGGATCATCACTAATCCGCTTTGAATTTTACAGGCAGTATA
>JAWWLR010000127.1:34515445-34532919 GCA_035041075.1 Acraspis erinacei
GGGGAGGGAGTTTCACCAATTTATGACAGATACTTAGGGGGAGGGGGGTACTTTTAAAGGGGAATTGGTATGACAAAATTATCACTAATCCAATAGCGGTAGCTGAAAAGGGGAACGGGGTGTAAGAAAATAATCACAAGTCATATAAAATAAAAAGTTAAGAAATCGATTATATAATTTCCAATTACTGATACATTTTTATTGTATAATTTGGAAAGGGGAGAGTCCGTGGCAAAACTGCAACTAATATTCTTTGGGTAAGGATTACGGGGTAATTGGAAAGAAGGATGGAGCGTGATAAATTATTCACCAATACATTAAAAGAGTGCACTTTGGAAAGGAGGGGGGCCCTGACACTTGTATACTTGAGAGGGTAATTCGACACGGTGATGTATAGTGATCAAATGATCACTTTTTACTGATTAGAAGTAATTGCCAGGAGGGAGGGGTCTAATAAATTAATCACCAATCTATTGGAAGGAGGTAATTAGAAAGGGGGAGAGGCTATTCTAAAATTATGACAACTTTTTTGGGAGGGGGTGGAAGTAATTGTGAAGGGAAAGTTGGAGTGACAATATTGTCACCAGTGACTTATTAGAAGTAGTTGAAAAGGGGAAAGGTGTGTAACACAACTATTACTTATCTCTGATTGGGAGAACACTGGACCCCGATTTACCGGAACTTGATATACCGGATAGGGTGGTCCTAGTGGGCGAGAGAGATTCGCTTGAAAGGTCAGCAGAGTTGTGCAGTTTACAGTTCGACACTATAAGAAGCCACAAGCAAGAAGGAGAAGAACGGTTCGGAGAACCACTATGTACAGAAATTACCTGCAATTATTTAAAATTGGGGGGAGGGGCACTTTGAAAAGGGGAAGAGGTAAAAAAATTAACACCAATTACTGATTGGGGTTAATTGGAAAGGAGGATGGAGTGTGGCAAATTAATCACCGATATATACATTGAAAGGGAATACTTTAAAAAGGGGAGGGGCCGCGGCAATCGTATCATACATTGGAAAGGGGTGGAGGTGATTGGACATGAGAGGTAGAATGATAAAATTATTATCATTAATAACTGAATGAGTGTAAATTCAAAGATGAAAAAGATGTGAAAAATTAATCACCAATCTATTAGAAGGGGGTATTTTAAAAAGGGGAGGGGCCACGCCAAAATTATCATCAATTGTTTTGGGAAGGTGTGGGAGTAACTGTAACCGATTCATCACTAATTTCTGGAGGGGGGATTTTCAAAAGGGAGAGGGGCGTGTCAAATTAATCACCAATTTATGGAAATGGGGTACTTTCAAAAGAGGTCGGGGCTGTGGCAAAAGAATCAATTGTTTTGGAAAGTGGCTGGTGGTAATTAGAAAAGGTGAGCGGGTGTAAAAAATGTCTGTGCGGGAGTACTTAGAGCGAAGTATATACACTGTCGGTACCGGTAAAAAGAAAATTTTCGGTACCGGTAAAAAAAAAATTACCGGTTTTTTAAAAAGAAAATATTTTGAGAATACCGTAGGAGCTGTCAGACATTTTAGGGTAAGATTATATGATTCAAGAGTAATTTTGTCACTTTTTAATTTTGACACTTTAGATGGAACTTTTTATGTATATATCACACTTTATATTGTGGGGAAGGGAAGGCACTTCAGTAAAAGGTCACGGAAATAATGTAGTCAAACCCCTACGCCATTCCCAAAGTTTTGTGGGGCGAGAAGGAGCATTAGTGAATGGTAATAGAAATAATGTGGTTCAAACTCCTACCCCACTCCCAATTTCTTGTGGGGGGGGGGGGACCTCCGTGAATGTTCACAGAAATAATGTCGCTCAAACCCCTACACCCTTTCCAAAGTCTTGTGGGGTGGGAAGGAAATTGAGTGAATGGTCATAGAAATAATCTTGGTCAAACTCCTACCCCATTTGCAACGTCAGGTGGGGGCGGGAAGGCACCTGAGCGAATGGTCATAGAAATAATGTTGGTCAAAACCCTACCCGATTTCCAACAGCTTGCAGGGGGCGGGAAGGCACCTGTGTGATTAGTCACAAAAATAATTTCAGTTTCACCCCTACCAATTTTCAATTCAACTAGCAAGGTAGACGATATTAAGGATCAAACAATAGCATTAAACACTTGAGGAAAATCAATTTTTCTATATTTTTATCTGCAGTCGAGGTTCTATCCATAAATGATGTTAAAAAAAACTGATAAAAAAAATTGTCGGTACCGGTAATTTTTTTTACTGGTAGCGACAATTTTTCTTTTACCGGTAACGACAATTTTTTTTACCGGTACCGGCTTTCTATATGCAACCTACTTGGAAAGGGGGAGGGGCTGCGATTCGATTATTTAATTTCAAAAAATTTCAACTCGATATCTCATTTCGTGTTGATCTGCGCCGTTAGAAAATAAATGTCAGTAAGGTAAGAATCGGTTAATCGGCATATGGCCTAAAAAAACATTCCGGTCACTAGTTATTAGTTATAAGAAAGGTTTCTCACCTGTGTTAAGAAGGAATTGCGGTTGAAGAGAGCGAAGCCCGTTGTTCTCCAGCTGCAGCATGAAGACCTTTGAGGAATTAATGGGGTGAGGAATTCGTCGCATCGGCACATTGTAGCACGATACAATTCCTAGATCCGGAACTGCCTTCGAGCATGTGCACAAAGGGTTGAAAAAACATGGCGGATACTGGACCGGAAGTTCGTGCAGTCTGACACTCGAGGCCCAAAACATGAGCAAAAGTACCGCGATCATGATGGCGTAGCCAAATTTCAAATAAGCCGACACGTTCTGCAATTTCGAGTCCAGTCCTTGTTAATTTGGTTCCTGGCAAGTCATTTATTCATCCAAAGTTTAAATTGTTCTTTAATTATTCAGTTTATAATAATTTAGTTATTTTTAGAAATCCGAAAAATTTAACGTAAGCGAGATTCGAACTCGCAACCCTCTGGTTATAAATGCAGAACGTTAGTGGTTGAGCTAAGACGGCCTTTGAACCTTTCACGCGTCTTTTTTTCTAAATTGGTTTAAAAGTGAGTCTTATCACTTAGGCAAATAAACCTCCATGAACCTTCCATTTATAAAAGTACAAATCTAAAAAAAACACGTATGTACCTCTTCGTAAAATTTCAGAATAATTTTTATTTTCGAAAAAATTTCGCTATTAAAACCAATTTGATTAATTAGATTGTAATTGGGTAAATGGGTCAACGATAAACCTAATTAATCAAATTATTTAATTAAATTCATTAAATGATAAGATTCTAGCTTCGAAAAAATCAATTTTAATTTTTTTTTTAATTTCAATATAATTTTACTTTTACAAACTATTTCGCAATAACGCCAAACGCGTACCTTCGTGCGATATACGCATTAAAGTCTTCCCCAAATATGAAACGAATCTACGTATTTGATCCTGCGCAATGGTACTATTCTTTGGTCTAGTAAAATTAAATAATTCTTCTCAGATTATTTAATTAAAATACATTCTTTAATAAAACTGTTTTGTAATTTTAGATTTTTCATCAATATTTAAATAAAAAAAATAGTTAGAGAAGTAAAAAATTGCTTAGAAGTTTTGAAGTAAATTCTTTTTTAATCACTTTTTTACTATTATGAATTACGCTTTAGTTAAATAATAATCATTATCCATTGTAGTCCAGTGCACTTTTCTTGGCATTCCACAATTCTTAAATAAATTCCAAAGAGCAACAATGGGACACAAAGTTAGCACTTCACCAAAAAATTTGTTTAATTACCATTTAGTGCGTGTGTCAGCTAGAGACACGGTGACTGGTTACCGAGAGCGTGGCTAAGCGACTGGACGACTAGAGTGATCCTGAGGGCCATAGTTCGCAACTGGGCGGGACTACTCACATTATAGGGCTTCCAGAGCGCACAGACAGTTTGGGTGCTTCTCTTTACCCGATTATGCCCGTGATCGTCTGTTAGGTCGCAAATACAGTTGTGCGAAAAAATATGCAATTCGTGCCACCCGTTCACATAGTGACCCTAACAGACGTCGAGCGAAAGGGATGTCATTTTGCGGTCATCTCACCGGCGCGCACCAGTTTTATTGGGTGCGCTCGAATTGAGCCAACGGTCAGTGTTTGACCTAAGCATTGGAAGGCCCCTTTTATTTTTCGCTCGAGTTAAGCCAAAACTGACCTGTCTCCTGTTCACCTTTATATAACTGGGTGCTCCTTCCACTTTAACTATATAGATACAATTTTGCCAGTACACTATTGAATAGATGATTAGATACTAGATGGTCCCAAAATGCATTGGAAATTATTTTTCCGAATTTTCATGCATATCATTTCTAATAAGTACATAAAATACTACTCTCAATTGATAATAACATGTTTTCATAAATTGTTTAAACAATTTATTAGCAATTTTAGCAATTTTCTCTTAGAATAGTCAACTCTTTTTCAACTTTCCAGCTTTATCGAGGGAATAATCAATTAAATTTAACAGAAGTAATTGTTTAAACAATTTATTATCATCTGCAACAATATTCTCTCAAAAGACTGCTAGAAGGTTGCAGGTTTTTCTTAAATTTTCTATATTCATGAATTTCTTCGAATTCTTCTCGTTTTCCTCAATTTTCCTCTAAATTCGTTTCAAGGTGGTTTGGAACATTTTCTTAACTGAAATTAATGATTAGAGTGAAAGCTAAAATGAGCATACTTTAAAATTTTCGGGTTTGAATTTTCCATTACGTTTAAAGAGAGACGACGAAAATCGAGTTGTGGCGCCAAACTGGCGCGCCAGTTAAATAGTGTTCAGCTTCAGGTAAAGTAACTATAAAATAATACAATAGTCTAATTCCATCTTTTCCACTAGAATTCTGACAAGCTCAGACTTGCAAAAGATATTAGAAATTTTATTTAGTTTGTTCTGAGATTTTGAAGAGTGCAGAACTATAGAGTGAAAATGGAGATAAAGTTAATATTCAATGAGAAAGGAAAAAAGCATTTGGTGTTAAATAATTACAAATATAAGGAAGTTTCTATACTCAAATCGACAGGAGAAATGTCTTGGCGGTGTACAAAAAATGATTGTTCGGCACGTTTATATACGTTAGGAGTTGATCCAGTTTTTTCAAGAAAAATGGGCGAGCATAAACACGAGCCATATGATGACAAGACACTCAACAGAAACATCATAAGCAACAGCGTCAAGAGGAAAATAGATGATCATTTTTGCGAGAGGCCATCTAAAATGATTCATAAGGAATTGGATGAAAACTCTGTCCAATTACTCACCCGAAAAGACGTCAGGAGGATAAGCAACAACATCTCATACACCAAATCAACAAAAATGCCCAACCAGCCAACATCAACAATAGATGTGCATGTCTACGTGGACGCTATTGAAATAAAGGATATTCATGGAGAAAACTTACTGCTCCATAACGATAGAGTGAATAATATAATAATTTTATCGTCGGATAAAAATCTTAAATTTCTATGCGAACATCAAGAGATTCTCCTTGCCGACGGAACGTTCCAATATTGCGAAAAACATTTTTTACAGTTATTCACGTTACACTCCTACGTGAATGGGTATTATATTCCGCTTGTCTTCTGTTTATTGAAGAACAAATTAGAAAAAACATATGCTGAAGTCTTTCGCGTTTTGAAGGAAAAATGTGAAAGCAAAGGACTGGGCAAGCTGGAGCCGGAAAAAGTCGTTTTCGATTTTGAGATATCGATGCATTTGGGCCTAAAAGAAGTTTTTGTGCATGTGAACATCATTGGGTGCCGATTTCATCTAGGGCAGTCATGGTAAGTAACTTTAATTTTTTTGGTGCAAATGATTTTGATTTAAGACGACCGATTACTTAATTTTTTATTAAAAATACGAATAATTCCTGACGATAAACACTAATATAACGTAACAGAAAATTATTTAGGATGATAAATACTAACAACAGATGAAAATCTTCAGATGATTTGACATGGAATTACTCTACTTGAATTTTTACGTCAGAAGCATAGTGCAAGGAATTGAATATGAAGTGAATCATATAATAATATATTTTACTAAAATAAATAAAAAAAACTGTTTTCTAATTTTGTTTCGTTTTCTTTGTAGGTGGAGGAAAATACAACAACTGGGATTAAGTCGCGAATACAAAGATATGGAATCAGTCATTGGAAAGTGGCTTAGAAGTGTATTTGGACTAAAGTATTTGAATCATGAGGAAGTAGGGAACGGGTTTATGGACTTAGTCGCTGTTCGGCCAGAAGATCTACGATTGGATCATTTCATCATATACTTGGTGGAAAACTACATTGGGATGAAGGCACTCTTTCCTCCTCATATTTGGGCGCCAGCCACTTCAGATCTTTGGCGAACAACGAACGGATGCGAATCCTTCCACTCGAAATTTAATGATGCGTGTCCGACACCACATCCAAACATCGAAGTGTTTTTAAAATCCCTAAACAACGCGCAGACTTCGAGTTGCATAACACGAAACAGCTTAGAAGACATCCAAGCTAGGAGAAAAGAAGTTGTCAGAAAACAAAATTTTCTATCTGCGAAAATAAACCAATACAAAAACGGAGGTTTCCCAACGAGGCTAGACTTTCTCAAGTGTGTTTCGTTTTTCGCCTGTCACCAAACGCATTAGAAAAGAGAAAGAGGAAGCAAGCTGTAAATATTGAGGTATAAATACTTTAGAAACAATTTTAAACTATTTTCAGAACTTTTTATTTTAAAACCATCTCTTAAGGAATGTTCAGGAAATGAGTTTCACCCAATAAATTTTAGTCTTAATACGCCCAATCCTCTTGTAATTTGCCCGGAAAAGGCCCCAAAATATGAAAAACAGTAGTTTTGTGTCAGAAACCGATCGATCAGAATTTCGGATATGTTATAATTAAATGTATAAGAACTTAACTGATATTGTTCAAGTGTTGTTAAAAAATCGAAAATATAAAAAATAAGTCATTTAATTAGGTTCGTTGGAAGCGCTAAAGACTTATGAGTATTTCTATGCAAAAACCAACACGACCTGATAATTATTAACTGAATGACGGCAGTTTTAACATTGTTTGTCGGATTAACTCGGCCCGTAGCTGCGCGGTATCCCCGCTCTTGCCTACTAGGCTGATTCGGTCTGAGCGCTAAGGCGATTATGCTTTTCGGCCGCTCAATTATTATTTTTTAACATATTTGTTAATTACTTAAACAATTTTTATTTGTTTCAACAATTTCTCCTCTGTTAATTGTACAAAGTTATTATTTTCTAGGATTAATGACACAATTAACGAATGTTAAATATAATATCTTTTGTTTCAGATATTTGGCAATTGTAAGAACAATTTTTATTTGTTTAAACAATTATTTCATTCTGTACATCGTAAAATGAAGTAATAAATCAGACTCTTTACTCACATATTTGCCTCATTTATTTCCGATCCATACTTTTCAATTTGTATCTATGATAGATTAGATTTTACTTATGAAATATTCTTTTTGAATAAAATATAAATATTTCTAATTAATTTTCCTAACTTTAAAATCTATATTACTATATTCAAAAAGTTTCATATTCATAATTCTGATGGGCGGGACAGTTTTAGCTCAATTCGAGCAGACCAAAAGGTGCGTACTTAACCCTTTGGCTCAATTTGAGCGTGGAAAGGTAAGGGTGGTTGACCATTGGCTCAATTCGAGTGCGCCCGTTTTATTGAGGCTTTGACCTTTACCCTCTTTATCCCGTGTAGAAAATTTATTATCGGGCCAGACTTGCGCGCAGTTAGGCATTTTCGAGACTCTAGATGGTCTTTTCTGGCCCTAATCGGGTGCTGGCTAGCCCATCATGACGAGACATTCTCCTAAATATATAAAAATAAATACTTACGTATAATAATATCGTCGCCTTAAAAACGCATTATCGTCGCCCTAAATACTTACATATTTGTTTGCACATTTCCAAAAATAGCCAGGGTATTTAAAAGTACAATTCTCTAAATTTGAAGGCTAAATATTTTTGTGCACATCTCCAAAAAAATCCAGGGCGTATAAAAGTATAAAAAATTAAAATTTTACATTAAAAAAAATTTTCTCAGTATCTAGACGTCCTTAAAATAATTTTTAAAGTCAACCATGTAAAATAGATTTTCACAATACCAACCAACTAGCGGTAAAATAGCTTGTCCAGAATAGCATTTAACGATACAAAAATGTTTTCCTGCTACTCAGAGCCATAATTGGCCGCCTTGGCAACACCATATTTGCGGTTAAGACAGGCTATCCTGGCCCCAATTAGTTCCCAGATAATTTTTTACATGGAGGAGGGGGCATTCATAAGCTACGTTACTAATTTTGGGCTATTTTTATTCCCCATTGGCGATCGTACTTTTGTCTCCAACCGGCGGTGGGGGAGGAGGAGGGGCGTCAAGACAAAACACTAAAAAAATGAATATAAACACCATATTGAATTAAAAAAGGAACACTTTAAATTTCTAAGATTTCAAGTCGAAATATATTGCAGTTTTAACAAAATAGTTGAATTTTTGACCAAAAAAGATTTTCTACCAAAAGAGAAGAATAATTCTCAAACCAAAGAAACGATTTTTTAAGAAAATAGTTGAACTTTTATCCAAACAGTTCAATTTTCAAGCAAAAAGGCGAATTTTTACGAAAACAGTCCAATTTTCAAAACAAAAAAGTTTTTTTCAACCAAGATAAATGAATTTTCAACTAAGAAATATGAATTTTCTATCATGAAAGATACATTTTCTAGCCGAAAATGAATTTTCAACCAGCTAAATCAATCGAAAAAAAAAATTTTGCACAAAATAGTTGAATCTTAAACCAAATAGATAAATTTTCAATCAAGAAAGAAGCATTTTCAGTCAAATATTTTTATTTTCCAATGGAAAATATATTCTTTGAAACAAAAAGGGAATCCTTAATTTTTATGGGCAAAAAATTAATTATGAAAAAGAAATTCAACCAGTCAAAATGAACACAAAAGACAAATTCATAACTAAATAGTTGGCTCCTCAAGAAAAAAATTGCAAGAAACAAGATTAATTTTTGGGCAAAAACAAGAATAGCTCTTTTCCACGCCTACCCCGAAAGGGAAAAGGCTTAATGGTGTAATAATAATAATCTTACACCTTTGGTACTTAGGAAGGGATGTAGCGCATTAGGAACACTGCGCCATTATCCTAATATTAGCATATCTAAAATATTAAATAATCTAAAATCCTCAATTTTTTATCTCTATATGGACTTAGCTATTCTTTCACATGATTGATAATGGATGCTTATTGGAACCAATGCCTTCGCCTACTTTGATTATGAAGAAGAAATCAGTTTCAGAAGTCTTCATCAGTTACCAACCAGTTAAAAAACCATATTCATTTAATGACTAGTTTTATAAGCTTGCCATAAGCAGCATAAGTTAAACAAAGAATAAACATCGAAACTAAACTTCGGACCAAAAATTCATCCAGTCAACTGTCCACCATCAGCAGAAGTTTCTCGTATTTCTTAAACCTTCTAAAATGCGGAAGTTTCAAAATCGAAGCTATATAAACAATTAAAAGGACACCTGTCACAAAAAGAAAGACAGAAAAGGGCTATTTTCAACAAATAATGAAATAGTTACATTTTCAGTTAAAAAAAAAATTTGTCACTTAAAAACATCTGAAATAAAATAGATCATTTTTTAACAAAATAGTTAAATCCACAACTAAAGACGGTTATTTCTTCACCAAACGGTTGCATCCTAAACAAAAGAAGATTGAGTTCCTATTAAGAATGTTGAATTTTCAATTAAAATAATGAATTTTGAACCAAAAAGACGAATTTTCCACAAAATAAGTTTTCAGCTAGAGATGGATCATATAATGATGGAACATATAAAATGAACATGGAACAAAATATAGTTGCATTTTTCTTTCTGGCTTGTATTACGTAGTTTTTTAACGGTGCCTTTCATCCTATCAAAATTAATCATTTTATACTCCAAACTCTTGCAAAATTTGAAAAATATGCTGAAAAATTTGGAAATTAAATAAAGAAGCACCAAGATTGTATGCATGGTCGTTATACATTTTTATAATTTCATAAAAACTTTTTTCTGAGTTATTGCAAAAAAATGTCGATAATTCGGGAATATAGTAAGTGATACATGGCCTTAAATATATTTTTCGTTTTTTGACTTCCAAAATACAGATGAACCTACAGTGTCGGAAATTTTTCTTTTTTAATGACGTTTCATTTAATGAGAGTTACAAAGTTAGTGAAGAACATTTTTATGCCTTTAAAATAACTCGGTTTGTAATTTGTAAATTATGGTCGATTCCATGAAAGCAACGGCATTTATTCTATCACCGATAACTGAAACGGTTAATTTTTCATCAAGTTCTTTTATTAAATAATAAATTATTTGTTTATGAAAAATTGCATACATTTTTATATTTCTACAGTCCTACTCTAAAATATTTCTGGACAGTCGTTTCATTGATTCTAGATATTTTTTAATGACGTTGTATTTATAATTTTATTAAATTTTATTTCAAAGACTTGACGTTTGAATTTTTTGACAAACAAATTTTTCTGACAAGAAAATAAGAAATAAAAAAATATATAATCGCGTGTGAAGCTAATATTTTTTTACCAAAATTGTTAAAAATTATTTTATTTTTTGTTTTTATTCCATTTTAAAGTGCATATCACAAAAAGTGAATTGAGAAGTTCAAAAGTTAAAATGTTTAAGTAGAACGAAAGACATAACGTTTAAAAAAACAGTTGTTGAAAACTCAAAGTCCCATAATTCCGCCATTTTTGTGAATTTTCGAAAAATATTTAGTAGGATTTTCCAATAATATATCACCATCAAAAATTCTATAAATATATTTTTATTTTTGTAATTATTAATGCTAAAAAACATAGGTTTTCGACTATTAATCTACTTTATTTTTATTGCGTTCACTATCAGCATTCTTGACCTCACTTTTTGTTATTGTTTCATTCACGGGCAGAAGAATAGGTACCAGAATAACAGCTAGCACTGGAAAAATTACATGCAAAAAATACACGTCCCTAGAATAATAAAATATATATTATTTAATAAATTTTTTGTAAATTTACCTTACTCCGAAATTTAGAAATAAATGAAAAAAGTACCTGTAGATTTTCCACGCTGGTTGGAATTCAAAAACAATAAAACTCACGGCAAGGTAGGACATTGCAATTCTCGTGACTACCATCGTTGATAGGTCGTACAAGCATTTCAATACTTTTGACCTTAGAAAATGAGGTCGAACGTGTCGACGAATCTAAAAAAATAAAATCCAAATTATTTCACAAAGATCCCTCACTTTGACCTATGAACTTTTAACTTTGAACTATGATCTCTAATTTTTGACTACTTGAATTTAAACCCTGATCCTTGACAGTTCACGTTTAACATTACACCACTAACCTTTGACCACTACACTTAGGCCTTATGGTATATGGCCCTTGACCTATAACCTTTTATCCTTGAACGCTTACCTACATTTAACCCTTGACATTTAACACCTGGCCCTATACCCGTGAGTCATGGCTTGTCACCCTTGACACTTCACATTTAACATTTAACATTTTACCTATAACCACTGACCCCTGACCTATAATCTCTGCCCTTCTACGCGTGGCATTTGATCTCTCATCCTTGTCCTCTGACTCTTTACGCTTTAAACCTGATATTTGACCTCTTTTACAACTTTTTTTCGAACTGATTTCTTTATTTAATACAGGGTTCACAGTCCGCCCCCCTTTTATCGTTTTCCTCCTTAAATTTGGAAAATGTCCTAAAATACATAAAATCGAGAAATTTTACCAAATTTTCTCTTTTTTGATGAAAGTTTCGATTCATTTTTTAAGAATTATAAAAAGAAATATAAAATATTGGAAAACAAGACGCTTTGAAAGAGATTATTTTTAATGATTCTTGCAACATAAATCAATTCTGCTCTAAAAATAGGGGAAATACGGCAATTTTTTACGAAAATTTTTTACGGCATTTTTAAGGAAATAGTTGAATTTTCTACCAAGAACGTTAATTTCCTACTAAAAAATACGAATTTTCATCTATAAAAAAACAAGAAAAGTATAATAGTTTATGTTTGAACCAAGAAGAGTTATAACACTAAATAACAAAAACAGTTAAATTAATCTAAAAAAGACGGTTCTTCAACAAAGTAGTCAATTTTTCAACCACATGGTTGTACATATTTTCAACAAAAATTATGAATCTTTATACAAAAAATTAATTTTTATAAAGTTCTTTCAACATTTAACCATTTAGTTAAATTTAAAACCTAAAAAGATGAATTCGTAACAAAAATGTAGTAGTTTATTTTTTTACAAAATAGTTGACATTCTAACCAAAAAAGATGATAATTTTTACTTAAAAACAGTTCAAATGATCAAAAAATACAATTTTAAACAAAATGGATACAGACGAATTTTTAACCAAAAATTTTTTATTTTAAACCACGAAGGGTGACTTATTAGCAATTTTGTTGAATTTTCAACAAAATATTTAAATTTTCCATCAGACATTTCAATTTTCATCCAAATAGTTGTCTGTTCTGCCAAATTGTAGAATTTCAAAGCAAAGTTTAATTGTCAGCAAAAAAGATAGATTTCATTAAAATATTTGAACTTTCTACAAAATAGTTGAATTGTCTACCAAACAGTTAAATATTGAACATGAAAAGGACTTTTTAACAAAATAGTTTTTTCTCAACCAAATACATTTTTTTAATCCGGAAAGAACGAGTTTTCAATGAAATTTATTAATTTTCAGGATAAAAATACAAAATTGGTATAAAAAAGTTTAATTTTAACCAGAAAATATATATGAATTTTTGACCATAAAGTTATTTTTCAATGAAGTATTTCAAATTTCTACCAAGTTGTTGAACTTTCCCGACGAAATGAAAAATTTTATACGCAACATTTTCATTTTCAACCAAATAATAAATTATCCACCAACATTATAATATTTTTAACCCAAAATGATGAATTTCTAAAGAAAAATGTAACAATTAATACTTTAAACAAAAAATATTACAATTTTAAATTAAAAAAAGTTGAATTATTCTACAATAGATGAACTTTAAGAAAATAGTTCATTTTTCAACCAAAAAAATAAATTCGAGGCAAAGAAGATACTTTTTTTTACAAATAAGTACGATTTTCCAATCGAAAAGATGAATTTTCAACTAAAAAAATTAATTCTTAACAAAGTACTTCAACTTTTAAGCAAGTAGATAAATTTACAACCATTAAGGATATATTTTTAACAAATAATATAATAGTTGAAATTTCAACTAAAAATATTCTAATTTTAAATAAAAAACAGTTGATGATAGCTAAAAATTTCGACTTTCTAACAAAATAGTAGAATTAAAAAAAAGTTTAATCTTTAAACAAAACAGATTAATTTTTAACCAACCACTTGCAATTTAAACAACAACAAAAATTATACCGACGAAATGAATTGTCTAACCAAAACGACGAATTTTCATCAAAATAGTTAAATTTTCAATCAGAGATTTTTCAGTCACATACAAATTGCATTTTTAATTCAAATTTATAATTCCTGTCAAGACCGATGCGATTGCTACTGATAGTGCATTTTCGTTGTACGATCCAGTACGTTCGAACTGTCAGCGCTATCGTCTGTCAGTCGGCTGCCTTTACACTCCACGTGAGTGTTCCCAATTTGGTGTTCGAACTGAATTGCGCATGCGTCGTATCGGCAGCCTCATTGGATGTAAATAGCGCGCTTTTTAAGAATTATTAAATGTTTGAATAAATTATTTGTTATATAAATTATGACTGTACAATTAATTTCATTAATTTTCAGATAAAAGAATAGTCTTTTAGTATTATAGGTAAATTAATTACAGTCGACGCTACTTACCTTGCCGCTATTTACCTTGCCGCTTCCCCTAACTCACGGTCGAGCTCTTCCCCTACCACGACCGCGGCAACGTACGTAGCGAGCGAAACATTTCGCATCAAGCACCACGCATCAAGATCAGACTCGAGAGTGGGGGAACATCTTTTGCAGGAAAATTACTCCCCTGCGGTCCCAACCGTGGCAAGGTAAATAGCGTCGATTGTACTATCGTTTTAACTTTGCTTGTCAACTACTGTATAGTAGTGAATTTTAAATTCTCGCAAGTTTTATAAGAGTTGATGCAACATCCTTTCCATTTATTGAAACAAACATATTAGTTTTGACGGCTGAAAACTACTATATTAATTTTTGATACGTAAACCCTGTTTTCCCTATTTTGAAACCATATTATACTAAAGTCTCAATCATTTTTAGCATTTATTCTAAAAAAAGTATCTCAGTGTATGTAAGAAAATACTCTCCTGATTTCTCAGATTACAAATGTACAGTACTGTAAGGAATTTCAGTAATTTCAAGTGTATTGTATTTATGTGGACAGGGACCCTCGCCGGGCTTTAACGAATAATGTAAGAGTGCGGATCTAATCAGATTACATACGAGAGATTAGTGCCTTGCCAGTTAATTTAATAAAGAGATCTCTGATACTTTTAAATGTTTCACTCCTGATTTATTTAACGCCCTAGTATCAATTACATTCCATTACAGAATTTTCAGAAGCGGGATAAAGATCTTCGTGTTCGAAATTGAAAATTGAGCGTCGCGAAACGTTTTGTGAAAGTTCACGATTCGTCGCGATGATGAACGTGAACCGGTCATTTATCGGAGATACTAAAAGTGATTAGTGCTAAAGTGACGATCAGACCTATTAACGTAAAACGCACCTATTGTTCCAAAGTGTATCGCTTCCGTGTATCGTTTCGCAGTGAATTTGAAAAGACGCGAAAATCAGTGATTCCAAGATGGCATCGAATCTTCAAGAGTTTACTGTCCATGAATTGAAAGAGAAATTGAGGTCATTGGAACAGCTTACGATTGGGAATAAGGCCGAGCTGATAGCTCGCCTCCTAGAGGCCTCCTACAATCTCCCGATTAGCGGGAGATGTACAATCTTTGATTTTACAATCTTTGATTGTACAATTGAAAAATGCCACCCTAAGACAAAACCAGCTGGAACAAGAAGAGAATCTGAGCGTTATCCGAGCTGAGAGAGAAGAGTTAGCTCGTCAGTTGGAAAGGGCCCGAAAAGAGCTTGAAGGTCTACGTGAAAATTCCGGGATTACGAAACGATTGTCACGTACAAATTCAGATTCGGCCATATTGCAAAACGAGCGGAGAGAACGCGACAGGGAAGTCAGCAGGTTGGCTGAAATCCGACGTCAAATCGAAACTTCAAGAAGCAGTGTTCGAGTGCCGACACCAAGTTCGAGTACTTTCGAACCCCGAAAATGAGCATCACAGTCCTTGGTGAGCTCCTTTGCACCTTTGATAGAAGTAGTGGGGTGTTCGAAAGCTGGGAAAGGCAAGTGAAACTTTTGAAGTCAACATATGGTCCGGAAGATAACGCAACCAGGGTGCTCATTGGTTCTAAATTGATGGGTAAGACCCTAACCTGGTTTCATTCGAAACCAGAACACATCGAGATGACTACAGACCAGCTGCTGCATGAGATTAGAAAGATGTTCTACCACCGACCGAATAAGATCTTGCTGAAAAAACAATTTGAGGAAAGAACATGGAAGAAAGGAGAATCGTTCAGCGAATACCTTCATGATAAAACGATTCTAGCCAATCGAGTGCCAATTTCTGATGAGGAGAAGATTGACTATCTTATCGAAGGAATTCCTGACTTCACATTGCGAAACCAAGCACGCATCCAGAGGTTCGAAAGCATTGAAGCAATCCTTGCGGCTTTCGAGAAGGTGACACTCAATCCCAAGTTCCAGGCAAGCGAAAATGAGAAGCATTCAAAGAATACTTTCAAGGAGAGCAAAGATGTTTCAAAGGCGATAACAAAAGAGAACCGTAGTAAAATTCGATGCTACAACTGCAGCAAATGGGGTCACTTGTCTTCAGAATGTGATCAGGAAGTAAGAAAAAAAGGAGCCTGCTTCAGATGTAGCTCTATGGAGCACACTATTAGAGATTGTCCTCAGCGCTATAAGCATCAATCACGTGAGCAGCACTTAGCATCCAACTCCGAGATAGCCAACGTAGACCAGCACCAAGAAGACGACGACTTTTTAACAACAGTCAATTACGAAATTGATCTTGAAGGCGAGATCTCCAGCATGGACTTCACAACCAGGCTCGACAGCGGGAGCCCAATTAGTTTTATCAAACAAAGGTTTGTGAATCCTGTGGCGATGAAGGTAATAAAATCAGATTGTTTAGATTATGCGGGAATTAATAATTCGAAATTAAATATTCATGGAATTGTAGACGTAAACGCAAATATGAAAAAAGGTGCGAGAGATGTTCGGTTGTATGTTGTAGATGATAATACTATGAAATCATCAGTTATATTGGGCCGTGATGCTCTTAGAAAATTTGGTTTAAGATTGATCGAGAGCTTCGAAAATTTTGAGGAAGTTACCCGAGAAATCCTTAACTTTGAATTAGAATCCTTCGCGGCTGAAAACATTGATTGTCTGAACATCAATTCGGATATCTCAAGTGTTGATTGCAAACGTCTGAAATCGATTTTTCTCGAGAATTATATAAAACCAGGCAGACCTGAAAAAACGAAAGTCGATGGGTAGTTTTTTATAAAATTAAAAGAAGATAAACCTTTTCAGTTTCACCCAACTCGACTTTCGTATTCAGAGAAGTCGAAATTGCGAATCATTCTATATGAACTGATTGCACAAAAGCGGATTCAAGTGAGCGATTCCAAATATGCGTCCCCAATTGTGCTAGTAAAGAAAAAAATGGGGAACCCAGAATGTGCATAGATTACCGTGCGCAGATTACCATGCGCTCAATAAGCTGATTATCAAGGATAATTATCCTTTGCCCTTGATGGAAGATTTGCTCGATGTAATCAGTGAAAAAAAATATTACAGTAGCTTAGATTTGAAGGAAGAGTTCCACCATCTTTCAGTGGCTGAGGATTCGCGAAAATATACCTCTTTTGTCACGCCATTTGGGCAGTTCGAATATTTATGTATGCCGTTTGGTCTAAAAACTGCGCCAAGTCGTTTCCAAAAATTCGTACATACTGTCTTAAAAGATTTAATTGCATCTGATGATATTGTTGTATATATGGATAACATATTGGACGCCACTGAAACCGTTGAGCATCATCTAACAGTTTTGGAAAAAATATTTAAGCTCTTCGTGGAAAATAAGATTGAGATTCGGTGAGACAAGTGCGAGTTTTTGTTTACTAAAATTGAGTTTCTGGGTTATGTAATTAGTGAAGAAGGCATCAGGCCATCAGAAAAATAAATTTCTGCCGTGATTAATTTCCCAGTACCTAGGGACGTAAAGAGAGTGCAGAGCTTTCTAGGTATCGCACAGCACTTCCG
>JAWWLR010000127.1:34610049-34622589 GCA_035041075.1 Acraspis erinacei
TTACAAAATTATATTTTTATGTTGAACTACTTGTTTAGAAATTTATTTTTTCGTTTCAAGATTCATCATTTTAGTTAAAAATTAAACTTTTTGATTGAAAATTTAAATATTTTGTTGACAGTTTTTGCTTTAAATATAAATGATTAGTTTTCGTTAAAAATTTATATTTTTTGTTTTAAATATCAAATATTATGTTTTATTTATATTATGTTTTATTTATATTATGTTTTATTTAATTTTTTGTTGAAAATTGGTCTTTTTTAGTTAAAATTGTTTGTATTTTGTTAACAAGTCATATTTTTGAATGTTGAACTACATGGTTAAAAATTTATTTTTTCGGTTGAAGATTCCTAATTTTTAATAGAAACTCAACTATTTATTTTTTAAATTCTTCTTCTCTGGTTGAATTCAACTATTTTTTGTATTAAAATAAAAATATTTTTTGTTTAAAATATCAATTAATACAGTTTTTGACGAAAATTAAGCTTTTTTTTGGTTAAAAATGCTTTTTAAAAATAATAAATCTAGTTTGGTTGAGGATTTAACTATTTTCAACCAAATTGTTGAATTCTCTACCAAATAGATGCATTTATAAATATATAATTTTTTTAAATAGTTGGATTTTAATCAAAAAAAGATTCCAGTTGACTTTACAATATTAAAAAATCCATTTTTACCAAAGAATAAGTTTCTACGCAAAGAATTTAATTTTCAATCCAAAAAGACGAATTTTTTTCAACCAAATGAATAAAAAAAGACAAACAGTAACAGAAAACAAACACTAACAAAAAACACCAAAATATAAATTTAAAAAAATTTTCAACAACAGTAGATTTTTAAATCAAAAAGTAGGACTTTTTAATAAAATATGAATTTTCAAACAAGAATGTTTCTACCAAAAACAAGGTCAACCTCGAATCCAAAAAGACAAATTTTCAAACAAAGCAGTTGTGTTTTGGACTCAAAAATATTACTTTTTAACAATATAGTTGAATTATCAACAAAATAATTCAATTTTTAACAAAATAGTTGATGTATTAACCAATAACGATGAGTTTTCAATAACAAAATTGAAAGTACCCACAAAAATTTCCTTTTTAACCAAATAGTTCAATGTTTAGGCCAAACAGTCCATTGTTTTAAATTGAATTTTCAATCGAAAAGGAAGAATTTTGTTCCTGAAAAGATGAAATTTTCAACAAACCACTTGAAATTTAAAAAAATAAATAAAGTTTCAGCCAACCAGTTATTTTTCTACCTACGAAGTTGTTTATTCAACCAAACAGGTTCTTAATGAAGCTGTTTGGTTAAAAATGAATCTTCTTTATTTAATTAAACTATTTTAGTAAAAAAATCAACCATTTTGGTAGAAAATTCAACTGTTTGGTTGAAAATTCATATTTTTTCGTCAGGAATCCAACCTTTTGTTTGAATGTGAACTTTTTGTTGCAAATTCATATTTCAGAGATAAAAAATTAATTTTTTTGTATAAAAATCGTCTTTTTGCCTCAAAAATTTAACAATTACATAGAAACTTTAACTATTTACTTGAAGATTATTATTTTTTGTTGAAAATTCAACTTTTTTATAGAAAATTCAACTAATTGGTCGAAAATCAACATTTTTGGTGAAAATATATATTTTTTTGTCAAGAATTCAACTGTTTGTTTAAAAATGAACTTTGCTGTTGAAAATTCTTACTTTCGGGACGAAAATTCTTTTTTTTCTTTTAGAAAATTCATCTGTTTTCGTGAAATTTATTATTTTTTCAGTTGAAAATTAACATTTTTGTTAAATCTTTGAGTATGGTGTCTTGATTATTTTTTAAATATTAATATATTTTGGTACGAACCTTTCACTTTTTCAATATGATACGAAGGAATGAGAGTGATGTATATTACAGCACAGACTATACTCGCAAGCACTTTTTTCACAACTACCAATCCTGGTGAAGGTTCTATCACAATTTCGTTCGATTTGTTCTCATAGTGACCCTGATAACAAAAAAAATATTATTTTATTCCAGTTAGTTGAACTTTCTTGGCTTCAGGCCATGAAATACTTACACGATTCCTACCTTACCGGCATTTTTTTGCAAAAACTCACATAAAGATTTTGGAAGTCGAGAAATAACCCAAAAATCAAATCTTTTTGGAATTTAAAAAATCCAAGACCGCACAAATGTTCCTCAGTGAATTTATTAAACTTAACTATTTTTTTTGGTCAGTATCTCAACTAGTGTAGACGTAAGTTGGTGCGAAAAAAATGTCGGTAAGGTAGGAATCGGGTAGACTGAGATGGCCACAAAAAAATAATGGGGATAATTACTGTTAGCGATTGTGCTTCGAGAATTCGGTGACCATGAATAAAGTCGATGTAATCACGATAAAAAATTATTGGACCTGCCATCAAAGCCTGGAAATGGAAGACGTAGCTGAAGTATTCGAAAATCGTTGGCATTTTTCTGCAAATTAAGTGCATTTTATTATTTAATTTGTAATACTCATAATAATGGTATAATTATTTACTTGATTATTATTAATTTTTATTTTTTTTATTTATTTATGCTATGTAATTCCAAAACTGAATTTTCTTTAAATTTAAATTCAATCAATCAAAAACAGCTTTTTTATACAAATTATTAATCAAAGTTTAAAGTTCTTTTGTAAAATAAAATAAGACATTCAGTTTGAAAATAATAACTCAATTTTCTACTAAAAGAAAGATATATTTTAACCAAATTGTTAAATTTTCAAATAAAAAAAAAATTTTCATCAAAAAATGGAATAAGGTTAAATTTTCGGTTAAAAAAATTAATTTTAAACCAAAAAAGCGAATTTTTCAACAGAATAGTTTCATTTTAAGCCATAGAGATAAATTTTTAACTAAAGTAATGAATATTCAACCAAAAAATAACTTCTTAACCAAGTACTATAACTTTTAACCAAAAAAGATCATTTTCAAAGAAAAATTGAATAGTTGATGTTCGAAACAAAAATTTCTTAATATAAATTTAAACGCAATTGAATTTAAACAAAAAAGACTAATTTTGAATGAAATACTTAATTTTCAAGTTGAGCAATTCATTAGTTCCATTTTTATTAAAAGAAATGAAGTTTACAATTAAAAAAAAAAATTATCTAAAAAGGAAATAGTTCAATTTTTAGTAAAAAATTCATTTTCAAACCAGAAGATTAATTTTCTACGAAAAAGATCAATTTTCAAGCAAGGAAAAAGTGAATCTTTAAAAATTATTAAAATTTTCAACTTGGACATGATATTTTAAATTTTCAATTAATCAATTTTAAACCAAAAAAAAACAACTGATTTTCATCAAATTAGTTTATTTTAAACCAAAGAGATGGATCTTCAACAAAAAACATAAAATGTAATAATTGATATTTCAATCAAAAAATATTTTTTAAATAAAAATATCAGTTTTTAATCAAAAATAAAACATGAACACGTAAAAGACCAATTTTCAACCAAAACGAAGGATCTGCAATCCATAAAATATGGATCAAAAACAGTTGAATTTAACAAAAACAGAAGACGATTCTTCGCCAAAACACATGCTTTTTAATTTTTAAATATGGTTGTTTTTAGTTTTCACTATAAAAAATAGAACACTTTTTTAAAAATGTACTATAAAACGTTCTTTTTCAGTAAATAATAATATTTTACATACAATTTTATTAATAATTTGTTAAAAAAAGCTTTTTTTTCATATATTAAATGTGTCCGAGTCCTGCGAAAATTTAAATTTAATAATAAAAACAAGCTTCCTCTATAAAAATTATTAATAAAAGTTGATAGTTAATTCGTAAAATCGAGTTAAACTGTCAGTTATTCAGTTTGAAAAGAAAAAATTACATTTGTTACGTAGGTTCAGATATTCTGGCAAATTTCTGAATTTTACAAAACGTTATTATTTACTGAAAAAAACGTTCCAAAGTACATATTTTCAAAGGTTTCCTATTTCTTATAGCGAAAAATAACAAAAAAACGTACTTTCAAAATAAAAAAATGAAGCTTTTTTGGATTCAAATTTTATTGGTTGAAGTTTCTTTTCTTTGGTTGAAAATTGAACTATTTTGTTGAAAAATTGTCTTTTTTTAATGATATTTTTTATTTGAAAATATACATTCTTTGTTAAAAATTCGTCCTTTTTGGTTCAATTCAACTGTTTTTAATTTAAAATACTTTTGGGTTGAAATATCAAATATTACAACTTTTTGAAAATTCGTCACTTTTGCCTGAAAATTAATCTTGATGCTCAACAATTAATGTTTTTGGTCGAAAAATCATTTTTCGGTTAAAATTTAAATAATTTTTTAAAATATTCGTTTTTTATTTTCTTGAAAATTGATCTTTTTTTAGAAAATTATTCTTCGTGTTTGCAAATTCACTTATTTTGGTTAAAAACTTATTTCTTTGGTTAAAAATTCAAGTACTTAAAAAAAATCTAATTACTTTATTAAAAATATTTTTTATTTTTAAAAATTTAAATTTTTGTAAGAAAATGTATCTTCTTGTTTGAAAATTTATTTTTTTTTCTCTGAAAATGTATTAATTTTGGTTGAAAATTTAAGTATTTTGGTCAAACTTTGTTTTTTTTGTTAAAAATGATTTTTTTAACTGAAAATCTAACTATTTCATTTTTAGTTCAAACTAATTTTTTTTTTATTTTTAAAATTCATTTCTGTCGATAAAAATAGAACTATTTTTTTGAAAAAAAATTATATTTAATGTTTCAACGTGAAAATTAAGTTTTTTATTTAAAATTCACCTTTTTTGTTTAAATTCAACTGTATTTTATTTCATATTAAAATCTTTTTTAAGTAGGAATATCAACTATTTAATTTTTCGTTGAAAATTCATATTTTTAGTCAAAGCTTTACTATTCTTTTGGGAAGGATTTTTTTGGATTTAAAAGATTCATTATTTTAGTTTAACATTCATCTATGGCTAAAAATTCAACTATTTTATTGAAAAATGAGCTTTTTTTGGTTAAAAATAAATTTTTTAGCACTAAATTTAACTATTCCATTTTCGGTTGAAAATGTTTTTTTTTTTAGTTAAAAATTTACTTATTTTCTTTAAAATTTAACTTAATTGCTGAAAATTCAATTTTTTTATCTACAAATTTTAATATTACATTTTTCGTTAAATTTTAATTTTTTTAAATTAAACAATTTTTTTAAAAAAGTAGTTTGCTTTTAGTATGAAATTTATTTAATTTAATTAGAACTTTAAATATTTACTTGTAAATTTCTCTTTCTACTAGAAACTTAATTTTCTTGTTTAAAAACTCATCATTTTTGTTGAAAAATGAAATATTTTATTTGTGATTGAAAATTGAGCTGTTTAATTTTTGGTTAAAAATTTACCTTTCTCAGTTAAAATTTTATTATTAGTTAAGAAAAATAATGAATGTTATCAAAACACGTGCTTTGAATTTTTTCAGTAGACAAGAAAAAGTGACCAGTAATAGTCATTTTTAATTTGTTCTCTTTAAACTGAAGGACTTACTCTTTTACTTCATTTTAAAAATTAACTGTAAATTTTATTAATATTTTGTTAAAAGAAGCTAATTTTGATTTGTTAAATTTAAATTTTCGCAGAAATCGGACTGATAAGTATTACATGGCCTTAATTTTATTTTCATTCTAAAATACTGAAAAAGTGAAAATGAAAATTTTAAAAATAATTAACTTACTTTACGGCTTGATGGCGTTGTGTGGGTGTGAGTTCCTCTTCCCTACGAGTTAACCCATCATGAACACTATAAGCAAGACTTGTTACTTTTTGAGTAATCACCATAAGAGGACCTGTAGATACAAAAAATAACTCCATTTTAATATTCTATTAATAAATTTAAAGAAATTAAATTATAAAATTGTATATGGAAGGACTTCATTAAAATTTAAGAAATTTAAATTAGATTAAAATAAAATTTGCACAACCACCATAAAATTCTTCTATTCTAATTTTAAAAAATTCCTCCTTTAAAAAAAATCTGTACAAAAATAAAAAAGAGGAAAGGAAAATCAATTATTTTAATTAATTACAAATTGATTTAAAATAATTAATCTAAATTATTTATTTTAAATACTTAATTATCAAATTCATTATTTGATGTATTAAAAATAATGTAAATGAATTATTAATTAAAGCCATATTGTACTTACCCGATTCCTACCTTAACATTTTTAGAATTACAAAAAAAGTTTTTGCAATTATAAAAAATTAGAACCGCGATGACTTTTCAAGCAAATAGTTGAATTTTCAGTCCATAAATGTGACTTTTCAAACAAGAATGTTTCTACCAAAAAAAAAGGTGAATCTTCAATCCAAAAAGACAAAGAGTAGAATTTTTTAACAAAAAATGTTACTATTTAACATTATAGCTGAATTATCAAATAAAGAATCGAATTTTCAGCAAAATATTTGATTTTTAAACCAAGAAAGATACCATTTTTTTATAAAGAAATTTAATTTTTAATTCAAAAGGACGAATTTTATTTTTGAAAAGATGAATTTTCAACAAAACAGTTGAAATTTCAAGAAAATAATTGAAGTTCTCAACAAAAAAGGTAATAGTTCATATTTCAACTAAAAATATTTTAATTTTAAATAAAAAATAGCTAAATGAAGCCAAAAAATATCCAATTTCTACCGACAGAGAAGGATTTTCAAACTGAATATACGAATTTTGAACAAGAGTTGAGTTTTTAACCAATAAAGATTTTTCATTTAGAAGAGAAAAAATTTCAACCGAAGTCATGAATAATACAGCCAAAAAGGAACAACCAATCAATCAATTTAAAACAAAATGATTAAATCCTCAACTGTTAAAATTAATTTTTAACAAAATATAATTCAACTTTCAACCAAGTAGTTTGATTTTCAATCAAAAAAGATGAATTCTCAACGAAAAATGCAATGGTTAATATTGCAATCATAAAAGATTTTATTTTTAAATCAAAAACAGTTGAATTCAATAAAAAAAAGATAAATTTTCAACCAAACAGTTGAATTTTAACCAGCAAAGATAAATTCTCCACTGAAACAAAAGAATTTTCAAACTGAAAAGGCACATTTTTAACAAAATAGTTTAATCTTCAACCAATAAAGAATTTGAACCCAAAAATATGAATTTCCAACATTAAAATCATCTAAAATAATCAATTTTTAGCCAAAAATGTAATAGCTAAATTTCCAGTTAGAAAAATTAATTTTGATAAAAAAAACGAATTTGCAACAAAATAATTAAATTTTCAACCAATAAAATGAATTTTTAACAAAAATAGTTCAAATTTGAACCAAGTACTTTTGTTTTCAGTCCAAGAAGATGGATTCTCAATGAAAAAAGCAATGGTTGACTTTTTAATAAAAAATGAGTTTAATTTGGAATAAAAAAACAGTTTGATTCAAACGTAAAAGATGATTTTTTAACCAAACAATTACATTTTTAACCAAAACAGCTAGAATTTGTACTGAACGAGATGAATTCTCAATTAAAAATGACGATTTTTTAACAAAAAAAGTATAATTCTTAATCAGGAAAGATTTTTGCGTCAAAGGAAAAAAAATGTAGCCAATTTTTACATTTGTATGCCAAAAACGAAAATTTTCTACAAAACCGTCGAAAGATTTTTGCGTCAAAGGAAAAAAAATTTAGCTAATTTTTGAATTTGTATGCCAAAAATGCAAATTTTCTACAAAACCGCCGACATTTTTAACACAAAAATATCCATTTTTAACCAAAAGGTCGACTAAAAAATAATTTTTCAACCAAAAAAAAAAACTTTTCATCCAAATAAATAACTCTTCTATCAACAAAAATTAATTTTTAACAAAGAAGTTGAAATTTTAACCAAGTAGTCGAGTTTCCAACCAAAAAAGATTAATTCTAAATAAAAAATGTTTCAATTAAAAAACATGAGTTTAATTTTAAATAAAAAAACAGCTTAATTCAAACATTTGTTAGCAAACAAAATGAATTTTCAAACCAAAGAAACGATTTTTTAACAAAAGTTTGCATTTTTAACAAAGAAAAATTATTCAGGCAAAAGAAAAAAAAATTTTAACCAATTCTTAAATTTTTATGTCAAAAAGGTAAAATCTACCAAACAGTTTAATTTTTAACTCAAAAATATAAATTTTCCATTAAAAATTCAACTAAAAATAATAAATTTTCAACCAAAAATGGATGAATTAAATTTTCAGTTAAAAAATTCATATTCAACCAATAAAAATGAAATTTCAATAAAATGAATAAATCTTCAATTGAAAAAATGAATTTTTAATTAAGAAATTCAATTTTCAGCCAAATAATTAATTATCTATAAAAAATGATTTTTTAACATAAAATGTAATAGTTGATATTTCATCAAAAAATTATTTTTTGATTTTAAATAAAAAAAGTTAAAATTAATTAAAAAGATAAATTCTCAAAGACAAATTTAATAGTTCATATTTCGAAAAAAAAAGATTTTAATTTTAAATTAAAAACTGTTGAAATCAATACACAAAAAAAGGATTTTTGAACTAAACAGTTACATTTTTAACCAAAAAGCGCTCAGATTTCTAACGAAAGAGATGAGAGTTCAAATTAAAAAGACGATTTTTTAAAAAGAGATGAATTTTCAACCAACAAACATTTTTCAGTCAAAATATAAAAAAATGTCAACCAATTCTTGAATTAGTAATTCAAAAAGGCGAATTCTCTACAAAAGAGTTGAATTTTTAACTCGAAATTATAAATTCCCGAACAAAAAATGGAATATTTATATTTTCAGTGAAGAAAAGTAATTTTGAACTAAAAAAAAAGGAATTGTAAAAAAAATTACACCAATTAAATTAATTTTTAACAAATTATAACAAAACTTTAAATCAAATACTTGAATTTTCGACCAAAAACTGGCTTTTTAACAACATCGTTGAAGAAGTTTTCTTGAAAAAGGGAAAAGGAGCAATTTTTTGAAGGGGACAAGAGGTGTAAAACCCCTGCCCAGTACCTTTCATTTAATTTCTAAAATTTCCAACTAAATATCTCATTTCTTGTCTGGTAGTCATGAACTATTTAAAAAAAATGTCGGTCAGATAGGAATCGGATAAGTATGACATGACCTTCGAATGCTTCAAAATAGAAAAAAACATGGGATTAGGACCTGTTTGATTTTTAAATCGGTTACATTTATAAACATAATTATAAACATTCAAAATTTGAATTTCAAAGTTTTAAGTGTTTTAAAATTTAAATTTAAGTTTTCTTTTAGATTATTTGCCATTGTTGTTATAACAAAAAATTTACCAATGGTTTTATTGAATTTTTATTTAATAAAAACATACCAGTGATGTCGAGTGAGTATGTCCCACAGTCGTAAACCTGGCGATGCAAATGAATGCAGGAGAGATAGATCAATGCTATCGCAAGAACAAATCTGAAAAACAAACCATTTTTTTAATTAAAAATATTTGAAATTCCATCTTTTTTTGTGAATTACCTGATTAAAAATTGATTTTTTGATCTGAATTCAATGAGAAAATGTAACTAATAAATAAAACCCTGATAGCAATCAATAAATAAATAATAAATTATAAAAATGTCACCTTTGCATTATTTTTGGATCCAACGTTCTCATCGCTATATAACATAGTGCCGGAAGACCTGCCAAATGGAACGCCTGCCTGTGAAGGTGAATATTACACATTTAAAAAATGTATATTACAAAACAGAAAAAAATTAGTACATTTTGAATCTCTTTAAAATTTAAAGCTCTCGAAAATCAAAAAGCATCAAAATTTAAGAAGAAAACTTTAAATCTAATAACAATTTTTATAAGTTTAAAAATTAAATGCTATAAATATTTTTTTTAAACTAGCGCTTTTTAATTTAAGTAAAAAGAACTGAATTTATAATTTATTCTTCTAATTTGAAATTTATGAAAATTTAAAAATTCAAAACAGCAGAACTAATAAAGTGTGATGAAAAAGTAAATGCTTTTATTGAAAAGAATCATGTGAACTGACGAAAAAAATTGTAGGTTGGTAACCAACAAAAAAAATAAAAGAATTTTTGAAACTGATTAATATCTTCCGTTCTCTGTTTTGACTTGAAAATTCAGAAAAATAGTCCTGATGATTCGTAAATTATGGCGAATTTTTTACATGTACAGTTTTTTTATAGTGAATAATAATAATAATAATAGTAAGAAGAAGAAGAAGAAATTAGAAATTAAATAAAAAAAGGCTCACTACATTTTTTTAATGTGCAAAAAAAAATGTTTTCTTACATTGAGTTAAATGCAAACTTTGCTGGACAAAGTCGAATATGTTGAGTCTGAAATTTCTTCAGCTTGAACCAAAGAAACATTTTCTTAATTTTCTTTCATGTATAAATTTTTCCATAGATTTTAAGTTATAAAAATTTGAAAACGGCAAAAAACATCCTAAAATAAGATAAAAGATTTTCAACACACACAGTACACACACACACACACACACACACACACACACACACAGTACACACACACATACATATATATAACTTTTTACAAAATGTGTGCATATTATTCTTTCCAAAAAAACGTTTTTTTTCACATTTTCAAAAAATTTTAAATTAGACAACATTTTTTAAACATTTTTACTTCTTTTACTATGTTTCACTAGTAGTTTGAACCAAGAGTAAATGTTTTTTAAATTTTCGAATAAAAAAAGAAAAAAGAATCAGAAAGTCATTGTTTTTCCAAATTTTTAAAATTATTTTTAAATTTTTAGTCAGAGTGACGGAATAATAATGCACGTTAACAAACATAATTGTTAAAACAATTTATAAATTATTTTTCGTAATATTCATTTTGAGTAATATTAGAAAATTGCGGTTTTTTTCTGAAATATTCATATTTTTATCCACCTCGCACTTAAGAGAGTTAATAATTAATTAAATTTAACAAATCTAATTGTATAAATAATTTATTATTACTTATAACTATCTTCTTTTAGAGAATTGCTCGAAAGTTTCAATTTTTTCAAATTTTTTCCTATTTGCTTTGGCTTTTTAGTTACGAACAATTATTAAATAAACATTAGAGAAATCATTTTTTTAATAATCTCTCTCTTTTTTCTGAATATGTTTTTACTGAAATTAAACATATATTTGACATATTATTCAGATTTTCTATATTGATGATACTAAATGAAAATTTTCCTGGAAGTAGCTATTGAGAGCATTTTTGGTTAGATTAATATTAACAATAATATTTATTATTTTTTCCTAACTAAAACGTAAAAGAAAAACTGAATATGTCACAAAAACCTGCAAATTTCTAGCATTTCTTTAAGAGAAGATATTTATAAACAATAGTAAATTGTTTAAGCAATTATGTTTGTTAACTTGCATTCATTATTATATCACTAAATAAAAAGTTTATAAAAGTAAAAAATTTTCAGGAAAAAACAGAACTATCTCGAATTACTATAGGAGATTTTTTTATAGAATAATAATTTATTTAAATAATTATTTCTGTTAAATTTAATTAATGATTACCATATTCCAAGTGCAAAGTGAAAAAGTTGGATATTTAAAAAAACAGGATCTTTCTAGCATTATTCGAAGAGAATATTATTATAAATAACAAAAAAGTGTTTAAACAGTGCTGTTTGTTAAAATAAATGAATTATTACCTCGATTTAAGTGAAAATTGGGCAATAAGTTGAAATTTGTAGAAAAAACTGCAACTTCAAATGTTATTCAAAGAGAATATTGCCATAAGTCACAAATGGGTTAAACAATTAGTTCTGTTAAATTGAGTTGATTATTGCCTCGCTCTAACAGAAAAGTTGAAAATTTCGTAAGAACACGGCGACTTTCTAACTATTCTAAAATAAAAATTCTATTAACAATAATAAATTATTTAAATATATCAATAGAAGGTAAAACTATATGTATTGGAAACAATTTGTATTTTAAAAACTCAAATAACTCTTAATTAGCGCCAAAAACTAGCAAAACCCAATTTTTCACTTATAGGGTTTTTTGGGACTCTATAAAATACTTATGGTGGTGATATTTAAACAGCAATATTTTTATTCGTCTTTTATGGCTAATTGTGAAGAGAAATGCTGATATGCATACAATATCTAAAAAAATTATTTGGGACCACCTTAATACCTATACATTATTCAAAGAATATTATCTACAAAAATTAAAAGTCAATTCATAATTTATTTGTAAAAAAATGTATTAAAACTGAAAATTCAGATTACTTTTTTTAAATAGAAAAATAGGCTTACTTGCCGAAACTGAAGTATCCAAAGACAAGACCAAATATGAGGCCAAAGGCATGTCGTGTGGCTGGTGATGTTACGCCAGGATTCAAAGATGACCTCAACAGTCCAGCCAATCCCAGTGCCGTAAACTGGGTTATCAAGAAATTCACCTGTAAGAATCCAAATTAAAACAAGAAATTAATTCGAGGAAATTTATTTAATTTTAGGGTTTCATAGCCCCGTCCAGAAACCCTTATATTTTCG
>JAWWLR010000127.1:34624177-34647614 GCA_035041075.1 Acraspis erinacei
AGATGAAGAATTTCTAGACGAACCCAACTGAAGGCTCAGAAAGCAGAACCGAACGAGCGCTCGAGCAGTAGGTACGAGTGGGGCTTCCCACTCCTGACCACCGCTCAAACGCTCGTTCGATTCTGCTTTTCGAGCCTTCAATTAACCTATAATAAAGTAACTTTTGGTCTTTTTGAACGTATGATATTTATTTGAAACCCAAAAAGTGAAATTTTGTATTTAACATCTAACTTTTTTATTTAAAATATTGTTTTGTTTTCGAATTAGAACAAAAAGCAAAGGTCACAACTATCAGATACAAATTACGAGAAATTTCAATGCGTCTGTAAAGAATTTTCTGTTAAACTATAAAAATGGCTGAATCAGTATAGTAGTCATGAATTAAATTCGTTCACCGAAGAAAGAGTTTGATTGCAATGTATTACCAACAACCGCAGAAGTTTTTCATGTATACTTTTATTATCATAATGTCGAATGCAACCCTGAAAAAGATCCTGTAAAACAGGTTATCCAGGATGTCTGAAATATTTGGAATAAAGTTCGAATACCAACTATGGAGGAAAGAATTATTACAAAAAAACTAAAAACTATATTAAATTAATATAAAAATATTTTATATCCGTAATACAAACTGGGGTGGACCAACGCAATTTGGCAAGGAGATATAGTTTCAACAGCTATTAAATTGTCTTTTCGTAATTGCTCACTGCGACGTTTTTAAACTAATAAAAATAGAAAGTAACAGACTATTTTTGACGAATCAAAAATTGGAGAGAAAGTTAGTTATTACTAACTTGAGTGATGATTTAGTAAGAAAAAATGAAACCCAAAAAGTGCAAATATCTAAGTATCAGAAAAGGAAATTGAAAGAAGAACAAAGAAGTATACTGATTATTAAGGTAAATATTTTATTGTGAAGAAAGTCGGCCCTTGCTCGTTAGTCTCTTCAACATCAGAACCCTCTAAAAGCAAAAGAAAATGAGTGCTTCGAACACAGTATCTGTGATTTATCTGAAGTAACCTTATCTTGAAGTAGTGTTGAAAATATAAGACAATCTCAACGTCATCAACAAGCTGTAAAAATAAAAGAAACGACTTCATTTCCTGAACAACTTGTTGTTCATATAGATGCTACTTTCTTCCAGAAATTTCTGAGGCCCGTTAAAAGAACATTTAGCTATTTTGGTATCGGGAAAAGAAACAGAAAATCTGTTGGTGTTCCAAAAATAGATTAAGGGACAGGTTAAAAAATAGCAGAAGCAACATTTACCACTTTACGTAATCGGAAATTTTTTTGCAAAACAAACTAGATAAACTTCTGCTATGTTTGCATGTCAACATGATGGGTTTGAAGTTTTCTGTAAAGATGGATTTATAGTTGCGTTTGAAGCATCTGATGGTCCAAATATTTCCTTATTTAAATGTTTTCGTAATGTTTGGCTTCAGTTAGATCAAAAAGCTGTTACGCCTTGCAATGATGATAGCCTCTTGGAAATTTAAAGATTAAAACCATTATATTTGCTTCAAAAGTTTTACAAGATTACAACAAATAATTTATTTTAAGTGATGAATATAAGGAACTTCTGGAATTAGCCCTGATATTTTTAGACGAAAATTCATCTAATACGCCAGATGGTTCAAGATATATGGCCTGCAAATCAATCTCTTATGGAGATTAATTTCATCTAACTCAACGTGAGAGAAGTCAATGCGCGAAATTTGGTTAGCGTTATTATACGCTAAATAAGCCATGGATCCAATGTCCTAATGTTTGCAATGCTTCAGTGTATGATCTGTCATTTATCAAAACATTGAATTTCTATACGAAAAGAGAAGAGTGGGGTATGGCGTCAGTGTGGGGCATGGTGTCAATTACAACAAATTCCAGCGTTTGTAGATTTTCATATTAGTTTTTTACATAAAATTACTTTATTTTTTGTTAAAAAATAGTGATACGATATAATTTTAATTTTAAAATACTTGTCGGAATAGTTATTACGAAAAAATGTTGGGGGAAAACATATGGAAAAGTGTTGGACATAAATTAAGCACTAACAGCATATTTTGAAATACTTGAAGCATGAAAATATTAGATTGTAATAGGTGAAGTATTTTTTTGAACTTCTGGTATCATAATTGTTTTTATAAACGTTCAAAATATTCAGATTAATAAAATCTTGCAACATGACATACGAAGCATGCCGCCCAAAACAATTTGTGGAGATGCTAACAGTGCTTGAGAACTGGTCGGTAATTTTATCGATAATGAAACCCCAGAAAGTTGGTTATGTTGTGAATCTCATAATTTTAATATTGTCATACAGATAATGACGAAAATCGAAACGTGATTTGAAGTTATATTTAATAATAATACGTGAAGTACCAAGTTCACGTTTTATTCCTTTGAAAGAAACTATATAATTTTTTTAAAATTCGTGATTTCTAACCTACACATATAAAAAATTATCGTTATAAAGGTTATAAATGAATTTTCATTCCTATTAAATGCGCAATTTAATTTTTTCAGTCTCTTGAAAGAGATTAACATGTAAACTTTGAGTTATATAATCTACAAATATTAAAACTTATTCTTAGGAAGCTGTTTCCATTCCTAATCATAATTTCTCATTTCAAGCACAATTTAAGTAATTTTTTTATGTAGTATTTTAGTAGTGCCTTTTTTTTAGTAGTATTTTTTATGTAGTAGTACTGTTAAGGGCAATTGACACCATGGCCCATGGTATGGGGTACGCTGACCGAAATGTAACACCAACGAATTAATTAAATATAAAATAATTACGTAGGTAAGAGACGGATTTGAGTAATGACATTTGTAACCGTATAATGGGAGCTTCTCACAAATATTACACACGTCAAAATCACATTTCATTTATAATTTACAGGACATTTCATTCAAAGCCTGGCACCATACCCCACTTTCATCTACTGTTACACAAATAGATAAATGCTCTGGTCAAGAATAAGGTGGCTCTATCAAATATTAAGAAAAGGATGATGTCAGAAAAAAATGATTGCAGTAATTCATTGGGCCTACTTCTCACGGCGTCTTAAAAGTATGCATTAAAAAATAAAATAAATAAATGCATAAATGATTGTGGGGAAAGAGGGGCTGCTCTTCCAACTACCTTGAAAATTTCCATGACGAAGAAAGGAGAGCAGAAATGATTCCTTCTGCAAGTGGTAGAAAATCATAGGAAGCGTTGTCCGAAAACTGGCAAGAAGACACTCATAGCTGCATTCAGGATCAAATTTTAATTTATACTTTAAATTATCTTTATCATAACAAAAGAAGACTACTATTGTTTAAAGCCATATGTTAAGATATAAAATATAACATTAAAGATTCTAAATTCATATCATACGTTCTAGAACACTAAAGTTATTTTATTATCGGTGGACGAATGCGTCTAGAAATTCTCCATCTAAAGATAGACTCAAATACGTTATTAGTTCATTAAAATTATATTAACTATTGCGAAAAACACCCACTAACATTAATTTTTCTCGAAATAAAATTTTATCATTGAATTTGCGGTGAAATTTCCAGAAAGTAAACTCTTTAATGTTTTTTTGAAAATCTAAAATGAAGATATTAAGCTATAAAAGCTTTAACGCCGATGAGGGAGTACTAGGTATTTTTTGTTTTAGCTCAAATTTATACATCATTTTTTCTTCAAAAAGAAAAACTATTTTTCAGAGCATCTTCATTTTTTTAAACTTTAATTTGTTGGACCACCCTAATGAGTAACACAGCAAACTTTAATAACTTTAAGTTGCAATAAATTCCACTTTCAATTTTATTTATCTTGAAGTTTAAAAACTCAGAAAATTGATTAAAATTTTCGATTTATTGAAAATGATCTTTTTTACTATTTGAGTGAACATTCATAAAAATTTAATAATTAAAAATGCAATTTTCCAGAAAATATACTCACAAAATCCTAACTAAACATTTTTTATTTTAAAAAATAAGCGATTTGTAAACACTAGGATGATATCATTTCAGCTGAAATGATTGTAAACAAATTACACGCTTTAGCTTTTATCAATCTTTTTTGCGTTCCTTCTTAATCGCTCTTATCTGCGCATTGATAAATGTATCGCACGTTATACAATGAGATAGGTTAGTGACATATTCCATTTTATCATCAGCAAACATCGCAGTTGTGATGACTTATAGCTTCATCTACCAATAATTCCTTATAGTCTCTCAAAGCGTCTAGTATCCCGCCTCTATCATAAAGCATTTCACTCTTGCTATTTCTCATGCTACCTAACTCTCTACTCTTACTTCCCTTCATATTGATCATCGCCAATTTAAAAAATAGTTTATTGCTTCCTTCAAAGTCGTTTTTGCATTTTCTTCTCATCTTCAGCTCTGAATTTATCTTTACTTTCCTTGAATACTAGTTTAACTTTCCTCCTTTTTTATGTCTTTAAACATTTTCAAGTCTGTTTCTCACCTCATCGCCAACGCCTGTGATTCTCAACCTTTTTTCATGAGCTGTTTTTTTTTCTTGGGCAGCTGCCTGAATTTCATCATTCCACCATGCATCACCAGACTTTCTTCTTACAACTGCAGTACCACACACTTCAGTCACACTCCTAATAATGACATCCTGAATCATAGTCCATGTGCCCTCTTTATTTGTATTGTCTATTAGCGCCTTCTAAGTTGTCTTATCTATGCGTTCGTTTACTTATTCTGAAAATCAATATGCACTTCCGGTTTCAGTCAATTTTTAATTTTGATTCGCGTTTGTTTGGTTTTTTTGGTTCTGCTTTTTCTCCATCCCTGATTTAAGTTTATTTTGGAGACTTGCGTATCTTTTTATGATATATTTTTTAAAACTATTTCTACGTTCCTCATTTATAAACAATCGTTTTTTGCAATAAATATTAATAATTAATCATTTATCTTAACTCTGTTGTAGCTTTCTCTTACGAATCCAATGATACCAAACACTCATTTTTCATAAAAAAATTTCACTTATTTACCTTTCAAGTTTAGACGGCAGTAACTTTCATTCTAAGTTAATTAAGAAAATCGTTTGTTTTTTTTCAATAGAATCTGCACTTTTTCCATGATAAAAACAAATCAATAAAAGTACATCTGTTTCAATATAAATGCTCATTATGAATTATAATAATAGAAATTTAATTCAATTATACATTTTTCAAGATAGCTGTGAATAAAAATGAATGGAAATTAAGAAAGAAATATTAAAGTAATCATGAAAAATAAAATTGGTACATTATTTTGCAATATCTGAATAAACAGTCCCAGACCAAGGTACAGAAATACATATAATATAGATACATTACGAGAATGTGTTCGTTACTGTCGAAGAAGCTTTAACGAAAGAGAATTTGCAATCACTAAATGACAGTTGTCGATGCTTTGACCTTTAATTGTAAAAGGTATATGCACAAATATGAAGGAAGTATTTTTAGGTTTAAAATGCAATTGTCTTGTAGGAAATTCGTCGTTTTGGCTTGGAATTTCATATATTGGATTAAATTTTGTTTATTTGTTGTTAGAAAAATCTTTTTGGATTAAATGCTTCACTATTTTCAACTATTTAGTTGAAAATGCAATTGTTTGGTTGAAAATGTTTTCATTTTTCGAAAATTAATCTGCTTTAAACTATTTTCTTGAAAATGGTCTTTTTTGTTAAAAATTCATACTTTTGGGTTAAAAATTCAAATGTGTTGTAGGAAATTCGTCGGTTAGGATTGAAAATTTAAATATTTGATTAAATTTTGTTTATTTCTTGACACAAAAATCTTTCTTGGTTAAAAATTAAACTATTTTGTTGAAAATTCGTCATTTTTTATGAAAAATAAATCACTTGGTAAAAATTTCATCTTTTTTGGTTATAAATGTAACTGTTTGGTCGAAAATTATTCTTTTTTGGTTGAGGATTCAACCTTATTTGTTCAAAATTAAATTTTTGTTAAAAGTTCATATGTTTGAGTTAAAAATTCAAACTATTTTATAGACAAATTTTCTTTTTGGATTGAACTTTTAACTGATTGGTTGAAAATGCAATTGTTTTATTGAACATTTATGTTTGAGCTTTTTAGAAATTATTATGTTTAGGTTGCTTTTTTGGCTGAAAAATCTTTCTTGGTTGAAAAAAATCTTTTTTGGTAGAGGATTTAACTATTTTGTTGAAAAATCGTCATTTTTGTTCAAAAATTAATCTCTTTTGGTAAAAATTTCATCTTTTTTCATGCAATTGCTTTGTTGAAAATTAATCTTTTTGGTTGAAGATTCAACTACTTTATTAAAAATTCAACTATTTGGCTGAAAATTAAATTTTGTCTTGAAAATTCATATTTTTGAGTTAAAAATTCAACTGGTTTGTAAAAAATTCGCCTTTTGACTCGAATTTTCAACTGTTTCGTTAAAAATTCAATTGTTTAGTTGAGAATAATTTTTTTCATCCATGTTTGCACATTTTGAAAATTCATCTGTTTAGGTAGGTTATTCAACTATTTTGTTAAAAATGCAAATATTTGATTGAAAATAAAGTTTTTGGTTGAAAATTCATTTTTTCGTTTTAAAAATGTAACTGTTTGGTAGGTAATTCGTCATTTTGTCTTGAAGTTTCAAAGATTTGGTTGAAAATAGATCTATTCCTTGACAACAAATCATTCTTTGTAATAAATTAAGCAATTTCAAGTCATTTAAAAGTCAATCAGGTTTTTAACAACAATTCGTTGTCAAAATAATTTTTTTTGTTTCATTATGTCTTCACACTGAATGGATTTTCATAATTTAAACAAAAAATTCTGGAAGACAATCAATTTTTTCCGTGCAAGAATGCAGTATTAAACTTGTAAAATATCAAAGTTTGTAAACTTTTTGCACAAATTTAAAAATACGGTGTCGTAAGAGGTTCTGTCAAGTTCGAACCGGTTCAAATCCGCCGCTTTCAACTCAGAAGAGAAATTTAACTGAAGCAAGCGCATTAAGAAACTTGGCAAGATTTGTATCAACATAAGTTGTCCATGGAGTTCTATAAACTTATTCTTTTTTTACTGTTTTTTATTTATTTACTTCGTATTGATTTCAAATTCAAAAGTGTCATTTTTCAAATCTAGATATACAAATTTTGAACAGAGACCAAAACAGAAAATTGCATTTGCCTAAGTGACCAAAAAAAACTAAATTCAGGAAATTTTTCAAATAATTATTCTTTTTCTTTTTAATAATATATTTGATATTACCAACCCAAAACTTTTTACAGCTGGTACTTCTGTTTTCTTTTTATTAACTTAAACCTCAACAAAAACAGACTATTTTTTCAAACCAAAAAAAGGAATCTTCAACGAAGGAGTTGAATTTTTAACCAAAACAGATTTTGCAGTCAATAAAGAAATAAAAAATATCATAAAGAATGTTGAATTTTCTACCCAAAAAGACAAAATTTTAACAAAATACACGAGTTTCCAAATAAAAAAAAAAACATATATTTTTAACCAAAGATATAAGTTATAAATTTTCAGTAAAAAATTAATTTTCAACCGTATAAAATAAATTTTCAACGAAATAGTTCAATTTTGAGCTAAACTTTTCCAATCAAAAAAAGATCAATTTTCCACAAAAAAAATGAAACAGTTAAATTTTCAGAAATAAATGAATTTTTATCTAAAATGATGAAACTTTAACAAAAATTAATGTTTAGCCAAATAGCTGAATTTTCAACCCAAAAGAATAATTTTAAATAAGAATGAAAATTTTCAATAAAATATATGAATATTCTCTTTAAAACAAAACAGAAATCAACCAAAAGCAAAATAGTTAAATTTTTAGTTAGAAAAATTAAAAAATATATTTTTAAACAAAAAGCTGAATTCTCAACCCAAAAGCATATTTTTTAATCAACACAGACAAATTTCCAAGGAAATGCGTGAATTTTCACCTAAAATTAAAAAAAAATCAACCAAAAACACAATAGATAATTGTTCAGTTAGAAAAATAAATTTTTAACCAGCTGCTTTTTCAACATCAACAACAATTTTAATCGAAAAAGATCAATTTTCTATCAAACACATAAATATTCTCCTAAAAACAAAAACAAAATTTCAACGAAAATAAGAATAGTTAAATTTTCAGTTATAAAACTAAATTTTTAACCAAGAAAATTCATTTGTAACTAAAATTATAAATGTTTAACTAAAAAAATGCATTTTTAACCACAAAATTGAAGTTTCAAACCAATAGAATAATTTTCAATCCAAAAATACAACTTTAAAAAAATACATGAATTTTCACCTAAAAACTAAAAATACTTAAACAACAAACAGAGCAGGTAAATTTAAAGGTAGGAAAATAAATGATTAAACAAGAAAATTAATTTATAACCAAAATGATAAATAATCAATCGAAAAAAATTAAACTGTAAACCAAAAAGTTAATTTTTCAACCCAAAAGAATAATATTCAATAAAATAATTAAATTTGCACCCAAAGAGGATAAATCTTCACTGAAATGTTCCATTTTTTAAAGAACAGATGAAGCTTGAACCAATAAGATTAAATTTCTATAAAAAATATCATTATTGTAGACAAAAAGTGGACTAGTTCAATATTCAGGATAAAAACTTTATTTTTAATTTAAAAAGAAAACTTATTTTCTACCAATATAATAATTTTCAACCAAGCAGATTAATTTTCCACCAAAAATATTAATTTTTAACAAAATAAATGCATTTTCACAAAAATGTTTGTTCTTAAGAAATTTGTACACAAAAAAAGAAAATATAACCAGAATAAATATTTTTTTAGAAAATAGTTTCGATTTTTATTCTGTTTTTTATGTTTATTCTTAATTAACTGTATATGAAGGATTTTTTTATTAAAAAATATCTAAAATTTTATCCACGAAATTTATATTAATCTTTCAGAAAATAAACTGCGCATGAGAGATGCTAATTTCGGAGAGGCAGTAAACTAGGCAAAGAAGGAAACTGTAACTGAGGCGCAAGGAAGATATTTTTAACTCTGTAGCGTAATAAGCATGGAATTTATAAATATTATTATCACAGTTAATTTGAAAAATATTTTATATTGTTACAAAATTAGAGCTTGGCCGAAAAACTTCATTTTTGAAATGCCCTGACTTTTCCCTAATTTTTTCCTGACAAATTTTGCATTTCAATATTTTAATATTTTTTAACATAGAATCTGTTGTAAACAATTTTATATTAAAATTTTAGAATTTCATATTTATTTATTTCAGCGAAAAATTATGATTTCACCGTCATAAAAGATAATTTTTCAAACTAAAATGTTAAATTTACAACAAAAAAGTCGAAATTTGATTGACTGAAAACGGTTTATTTTTCAATTATTCAATTTCAAATTAAACAATATTTAAGGAAAATACATTTAAATTTAAAAAGTTTTAGATTTAACAATTAAAAATTTAATGATTTAAAAAAAAATTAATAACAAAATTATATCTATAAATTAAATTTTTTAAAGTTCCTTTTATCATACAAAACTTTCAAATATTAAAAATACAAAATTCCAGAATTCATTTGAAAAATATTTTTTACTGTTAAAAAATTATAGGGTTGCCAAAAACTTCATTTTCAAAATTCCTGGACTTTTCAACAAAAAAGTTGAATTTTCGACCAAAATAGATGAGTTTTTAATCAAATAGTTAAATTTGTTACCAAATCTTTGAATTTTCTACTTATAAACTTGTATTATCATCCAAATCGTCAAATTTTCTACTAAAAAAATAAATTTTTAACCAAATAGTTGAATTTTTAAGTAAAAAATATAAATTCTCAACCAAGAACGATTTTTCAACAAAAGAGTTAAACTTTTAATTAAAGAATTGAATTTTCAACATCAAAATAATTCCTCACCAAACAGCTTCATTTACAACCAAATAGTTTAACTTTAAAGCAAAAGAAACGAATTTTTAACAAAGTAGTCGAATATTTAAATTTAAAAAATTGAAACTTTAACCAAAAAATAGTTGCATTTTCAACCGAATAACTTAACAATCAAGCCTAAAACGAACTTGAAAATATACGTTCTTAACAAAACATGTAATATAGTTGCATTTTTAACAAAACAAAAAATTCGACCACAAGAGATGAATTTTAAAACCAAATACTAAAATGACAACTTTCTAACAAAATACATGCATTTTCAAACAAAAGTTAAATTTCAAATTATAAAATTAATTTTCATTTAAAAAACGATCATTTAACAAAATAGTGAAATTTTCAACCAAGGAGATGATTTTTCAACTAAAATTATAAATTTTCTAATCAAAAAGACAAATTTTCACGAATAAAAGATTTTTTATTGAAGTTGAAATGTTAGTAGACAAGTTTACTTTTTGACTCGAAAATATAAATTTTTAACCAAAAGTTCAATTGAAAATTTAAAAAGAACATTTTTCAATCAAAAAGTTCAACTTTTTACGAAAGAGATCAATTTTCATTTTCAGCTAACATAAATTGGTGAATTTTCAACTGGAATAGTTAAATTTTCATTTAAAAAAATTAATTTTCGACAGAAAATAAAACGAATTTTCAACCAAGGAAATGACTTTTAAATCTTTACCCACAATTTTTTTAATTGATTCAACCTTCGAATCAGTATTTCAATTTTCAATGGAAAATATGAATTTTCAAAAAAATAATGTAATAGTAGATATTTCAATGCAAAAGCAGATTTTAATTTTAAATAAAAAACAGTTGCATTCAACCAAAAAAGCTTCATTATCAACTCAGCTTTTGCGTTTTTAGCACACACAAAAATTTATAATAAAAACAGATGAATTGTTAAAACCAAAAAGTCGAATATAAAAAAAATTTGAATGTTGAACCAAAAAATCTGTCAATTAAATTTACATATCAAAATATGTATATTCAACATAAAGTTAATTTTCTGCAAAAATAGTTGAATTTCCATCCAAAAAGGATGACTTTTTTTACCAAAATTGTTGAATTTTCAATCAAATAATATTTTCAACCTACAAAATTTCTCAACTGGTCCTTAACTTTTAGGATATCCCTGACCTACGAAGGCCTTACAATTATTATTAAAAATTTTAAGTTTTAAAAACTTAAATTAATTTTCTGAAGTTAAAAAATATTGAATAAAAAATTAATAATAAGAAGAAACGGAAAAGAATTTTGTTATTACAAAATAGACAATTTTAAACATTAGAAAAAATTCTGATTTAAGCCTTTTTCTATCCGTTTCTACCTAGTCCTAGGGTTAATTAATTAATTTACGCCCCTGAATATGCAATAATAATAGTGGCACACAAAAGGGAATACTAGTTATAATCTGATTCTACACACTATAATTTCCGCCGGTTATTTGAGGGAGAAATCGGCGGAAAAAACTGGTAAAATTAAATGCTTGAGACATTTTTTTATTAAATTTTTAAAAATTCAAATTCATTAACAAATTGGCGTGTAAGAAATAAAATGGGGGGGGGGGGGGTAAGAAACATTTCAAAAAAGGTTTGGTCAATTTGAAATTTAACTTTGAATTTTATTTATTAATTCAATTATTTTAATTAAAAGAAAAAGGAAAAATAAGCACTAACTCTTGGACAACAAGTGGTTTATGTGAATGTGATATCGCAGAGTAAAAGAAGGATAAGGATTAAGGAATTAAAAATAATCCATTTGAGGAAAATTAACAAAAGATTAATAGATAAGCTCTCTTTTCCAAGAAAACATTTTTTAGTAAACAAGAAAATAGATAAACAAATTAAATAACATAAAATCAACAAAAAATTAGATTACATAAATAAAATTAAATATATAGAATCGGAAGATAAATAAAAAAAAACCTTAAAATTTTTTTACATTTAGTTCAGATTCAGAACTTTCAATTTACACATTCTACGTACTCGTAACATTACATCATCGAGTATAATTAACAGACAAATGCTACAAGGCAAGATACTTGTTTAGAAAAAAATTATGACACACCCACTCTCGTTTAATCACTACAGAAATAATACTGACCGTATTTTGTGATCATTGTAATTTTTTCTTTTGTGCGTTTAAAAATTTTGAAAAATGGGAGTGGAAATTAGAAAAAAGAATGTAATCAAGTATGGGAATAATTTAGGTGTATGAAAATCTAGACCGTGATCTCGACTCTGGACGGTCTGGACCAATCGAATGGCAACTTCATACGCAGCATAAATTGATGTGTGCCATTTACGAGGTGCGAATATCAGTAGCGGACACTCAGAGTTCTATGTACTTAAAATTATTCAAAATTGTATTTATTTGTTTTTCATTTTATTATTTATTTTTTTTTACTTTATTATCTATTTTTTTATTTTATTTTTTATATATTCATTTTGGAAAGACGAAATAAGATATCGAGTTTAAACCAGGTGGACGCAAAATTTAATTTTCAAAATTTTCTGATTTTGTAAAATGTTTAACGTAGAATTTTTAAATTAAAGTCTTATAACTAATTTTGTTGTTATTTAAACCAAAAAATTACTTTTTAACAAAATCGTTCAGTTTTCATCAAAATCATTACAGTTTCAACAGAATAATAAAATTTTCAAACAAAAAGATATCTTTTTAACAAATTAATTAAATTTACAAAAAAATCAATTGTTAAACAAATAGTTGTATTTTCAACCGAAAAAATGAAATATCAGCCAAAAAGACGACTTTTCAACCAAGAAATTTAATCTAAAACAAAATAATTTTGAAAAAAATACATGAATTTCCAAACAGAAAATAGTTGAATTTTTAACTTAAAAAAATAATAAATTTTAAACAATGGAGAACTTATATTTTCAGAAAAAAAATTTTAACAGAAAAAAAACGAATTTTCAACCAAAGAAATTAATTTTTAACTAAAATTAGGAATTTCGTTATGTGTTTTTTTTAACAAAGTGGTTTAACACGTTCAACCAATTAATTGACTTCTTAACCAAAAAATATAAATTCTCAAAAATAATGTAATAATAGATATTTCAACGAGAAAGTTGGATTTTCGATCAAAGAAATCAAGTTTTAACAAAATACCTGAATTTTCCAAAATTGTTTGAATTTTCTACCAAACACTGTAATTTTCCACATACAAAAATGAATTTTTAATCAAATAGTCGAATTTAAAAACAAAAGATTAAACTTAAACCAAAACAATTAAATTTTCAAAAGAAAAAATTTAATTTAAAAAAAAAAAAATTAAATCTCAATGAAACAACAAAATTGTTGAATTTTTGATAAATTGAAAAAGACGATTTTTTTAGCTAATTGTTTAAACAAGTAAAATATCCAGCTAGCATTATTATGGTGAAAAAATTATGCTGAATGGAAATCTTTAACTATTACAAAAAGCAATCATTTTCTATTGCCTATAGACGTCAAAAACTGAAATAAAGCATTTTTTATATTTTTTTTTAATTCTAATAGATTTCCTAAAAAAAAATTTTCTGAAAAAAGATGCCCCTGACTATAAAAGTTTTTAAATTTATTTGTTAATAACTTTTAAAATAATTATTGCATAATTTTTGTAAGATTTTTGCAAATATTGGCGTGTTGTAATTTGAGAGAGAGCCGTAAACATTTATTAAAAGTTGCAAAATGTAATATTATTATTTAAGGTCCTTATTTTTTATAATGCTAACGTCATTAAAGTAAGAAGGAGTTATACTGTTGAAACATGTAATAGTTAAAAAATAATATTTTTAAGTCATTTCATTTTCTTTAAATGTTGAAACAATTAGTTGGAAATTTTTAAAAGCAATTAACGTTGTTCCTCATCTAATTAACTCTGCTAAGAGGATCTCATCATAATTTGTTCGAGCTCAAAAATCTGTTAACTATTATTTATTATTTTAATTTATGTAAAACTTGGTAATATATTTTTAAATTAATTTTAGATTTTTTAATTATAATCAAAGTATTATATTTTCATTAAAAAAAACTTAGCTGGTTTAAATATAATTTAATTTATAATTCATACAATTTTTGAAACTTAATTGAATTTCAATTTAACAATACAAAATTAAACTATTTCATAAGTATTTCTATAATAAGCGTTAAACATTGAACGGTCTTCAATTTAAAATCTTAGAAATTCAAGAATTTTGAATGGTAAATCTTAAAACTGAATTACTTATTCGCAAAAAAACGTTCAAAATTATGTATCTTAAATATTTATAAATCTTAAAAATTAAATAAATTTCCAATATTAAAAATGGTAGAACTTTGAATTGCAGATCATTAAAAATTGAAGAAATTTAAACTGCAGATCGTTAAGATTGAAGAATTTGAATTGTAAATATTTAAAACTAAAGTGTTTAAATGTGTAAATTATGCAATTTTTAAGTTTTACAATAAAAAATTCTGTCATTTGAATGATTTAAATGTCAAATTTCATACATTTGGAAGATTTAGAATTGAAAACTCTTGAGTTTCGATCTTTAAAATCATCACAATTTAAGAACTATTATTTATCCATAATTCAAAATTAAAGAGTTTTTTCAATTGTAAATCTTCAAAATTGAAGAGTTTTAAATTGCAAATCATTCAAGTTGAAAAAAGTTCATTTGTAAGTCTTCAAAATAGAACCATTCCAACTAAATAATCCACATTACATACCTTTTACATACAATCTAAAATAGGTCATACGTTGTTTGGATAAAGTGGCTCTTCTAGGTTTACCCACCTCCTATAAAATACATATAATTCTTCAAATTGAATAATTCCTAATTCTAAATTTTCCACATTCCAGAATCTTCAGTTGTAATTCTTCAAAATAGCAGAACTTTAGATTACAAATCTTTTAAAATTGAAGAGTCTTTAATTTTGAAAATGTACAATTACAAATTTTTAAATGATTGATAATATGTAATATTTCACAATAATTATTATGTTATCATTGAATAATAATTTATAATAATTTCATTATTTAATAAGGATTTGCCACTAACGGCGTTATCTCAAATTACTTTTAAAATTAAAGGTTGAAGCATCGACAGCTGTAATTTGGTGATTGTGAATTCTCTTTTGTTAAAGCTCCTTCGGCCGTAACGAACACATTCTCATCACGTATCTCGTGCTTCGCATTCGATAAACAAATTTTCCGAAACGCGAACTTGTAAAAATTTAATTTTTTTCTTTTAATTAACAAGAACTGTGGTATTACATCTTTTTTTATTCTTAAACCCTTTAAAATTTGAATTATTTTAGGTAAATTTATGTCCTTTAAAAATTAAAAATGTTGAGACTATTGATAAAACTTTTTAAAATTCTACCATTTCCTATTTATGAAAAAAAAATTTATGAAAGGGAAAAATTACCTAAAAATTATAAGATTTAAAATTAGCATAAAAGTACTGCTCAAAATAAAAGAATTAGTTTCACCAACTTCGAATTAAACTTAAACAAAGAAAATGGAAAAATGTCAAACAACAAAATTTTGAACCTTTTAATTTCAAATACTTCCATTTTAAACAATTTATTTATAATTATTACTTAATTCTTTAAATCTTCCAATTAAATATTTTCCAATTTTAAATAATTTCAAAAAGAATACATCAAAAGATTGCTGATTCCAATTTTGGTACCTCTTTTTTTTAAGTTGAGTTTCAGATAAGTTCATTTTTGTTTTAAACAAATTATAGGTTTTAAAAGTTGAATAAATTTACTGCTTGAAATAAAAAATTTAGATTCGTTGATCAAATCTGAAATTTAACTAAACTTGTTGAATATTAATACGACTTTGATTAAAATCGGAAGATGTAAATGATTCTAAAAAATGGTATATTTTTAATTTTCTCGCTGAAATTCGGCGTTTTTTTCGCACAAATGTAATAAGATTAAAAAATAAACTTAGTAAATACATTCTGGGTTATAATTTAAGAAGGAATTTTTTTAACAAATTCCTATTTTTAAACCGCGGTAAATAAAATATTTTCGGAAATTCAAATCTAATTTAAATTCCTCCAAAAATACCATGAAAATGTGTTAAGAAAATATTGAAAGTGCGGTCTACGATTACGTCACACACGACGAGTCACATTTTATAAATGAGAAAACTAATCTGCTAATTTGAAACCATTGTATGCAAATTTAAAGATAAAATGGTGTAATTAGTGCGCGCACATGTTCTAGTATAATTAAAATTGAGTTATATAAACCAATAAAATTAAATAAACAATTTCCGTCTAATTCTGTTTTTGGAAACAAAAATTAAAATCATTATTCGAAATGTTCAAAATTAATTTTTGCTTCGTTTGAAGTAAACAAACTAAAGAAAATAAAATAAATTCTGCCAACTCTTTTTATCGCAGATTACTTTCAATTGCGAAATCAGTGAATTGACACGGGAAATTAACGGGGTTAGCAGCTGTTACGTCTGCTACATGGGAAAAATAAAATATTTATTTAAAAAACAGAATTTTTTTGTTAATATTATTTTTTAAATTAATTTTCTTTCTTCGATTTTTTCGCTTATAAAAAAAATAAACAATTTGTTTTCGCATATATTTTAAAATCTATTTATAAATAGATAGTGATGTAAGAACCAGTGCCTATGAAAGGTACAAGAATAAAAAAATTATCACGTGATAATCGTGTGATATTGTATTATATGTATATACATTATAATTTTCTAGGCCGTGAATAAGCAATTCTTTCCGGATCAATGAAATTGGCTTCTGATAGTTTTGAAATATAATTCAGTATACTAGCACAATCACCTTATTTTAACTCTGTTTTTTAATAAATTATTACGTTTCCATTTAATCATTGTTAATTAATTTTCATCAATTTGGGTGACACTTTTAGAAACTGACAGAATTGGAACGAATAACTGAAGGACAGAAAAATAAACAAAATATCAATGATACTCAAAATAAAATAAATAATTGTTTTAAAATTTAAATTTATAAAAAGTTTAATAGTTTTATTTAAATTATTTATACAGTGAGTTTTAAAGCAATTTTTTTTTAATTAGGTTAAATAATTTAAAATAATAATTATAATGGAAACAACGAAACTTGAGAAAATAATCAACAGTTGTAAATAAAATTGAATTTACATAAAATTTATTTTTAGGTTAATAGGCTCAATTTATTGAATGTTTTTTTCATAATTTAAATTATTTGACAATAAGCAACAGTCTTGTGTTAATTAAACTAAATTAATTTAATTAATTAATTAAGTAAATAAAATAATAGAGAAGATTAAAAAAGAATGTATTTGCAGGACAAAGAATAAAAATAAATAAACTAATTAAAAATAATGAAATATAACTAAAAATGAACAACTAAAACCTTATTTGCAAATTAAATGTAAACGCAAGAGATATTAAAAATAGAAGAACCAAGATAAAAATACCGAAGCATTGAAAATCAATAAGTGGGAACAAGAATTTTTTGTTATTAATAGTTTAAAAAAACGTAGGTAAAGAAAGAAAAGTTATTAATTTTAATAGAAATTTATATAATAAAATTATAATTATAGCGCGATACAAATTAAAATATATAGATATAAATTTAAATAATAATTATAAAAAATATAATAATTAGGAAAATATAAATAAAAAAGATCTGGAGTCAATTGGTTAAATTCGCAATGTTGTGATGGAAACAAAACAAAAATAACAATAAATTTCGTAATAAATCAAATAAATATTCACTCATTCATGCTGTTCACAATACAACTCTTATGATTGAATTTTAAAAATAGTGATGCACAATTTGAAAATACATTATTTTTAACGACTTTGTTTTAAGATCCTAATTATTTAAAAATTCTTCAACTTTTAACGAAGTTTAGAATTTATTAATTTTTAACGCTTCAAGTTTGCATTTCATAATATTTAAAAATTTTTCTATTTTAAACGGTGAAAATGACATTGACTTTTTATACAGAAATCAAATTTTGTAGTAAAAAATATATCAAATCACTTTGAATGTTATTTTTATTTAAATTTGAAATTATAGTTTTGAATGTGCAATTTTTAAACAGTTCAATTTTCGAGGCCTTGAAACTAAATTTTTTTTGGATTTAAACGCTTAAATTCGAAAAGCTTTGGTTTGAAATTTCCTAATTTTTTGAAGTTCGGCTTTCTTAAAATTTTCAAAATCATAGAAAATAAAATACAATTTTTTTATAGTAGTACAATTTTCAGTTTAAAGGATTTTTAATTCAAAAAATTTTAATTACATGATTCATGAATGAATTCAAAACAATGCCAAATTAAAACAATCATTTCTATAATTCTACCCTTAAAAATGTTTTCAGATTAAAATTTCGAAATACGACAATTTTTGAATATTAAAAATGGAATATTTTTAAATTCAAATTTTCAAAACTGCATCATTTAAAATTCGAAGGAATTTAAATTGTATTATATGTAATAAAAAAGTTCAAAATTTAATAATTAAAAATTGAAAACTTTTGGATTTAAATAGTTTTATATTGAAAGGAATTTAAATTTTATATAATATATTATTTAGTTTCAAACGCTTTCGATTTGAAATTATTATTTTTAAACATTGTAAATACAAAAAGAATAAAGAAAATCTAATCACAAATCTTTTTTAAATTAAAAATTAACGCAAAAGCAAAAAATAATTAAAATAGAAAAAAGATTTTTAAAAAATCAATAAATGACAAAAATATATTTTTCCTGAAGTTTTCTGTCGTGTCCAAAATTAGGTACATGATACAAAAATTTAGGGGATTTTAAGAATTGAATTTATGTGATCAGTCGTGTATTATGAAAGAAAAAAATATAATTTTGTATAAAAAAAAAATTAAGGCTTACGAACAATAATGATTTTAACCATGTTTTTTGTAATTAAATTTTGTTTACTGTTGCTTTTTACCAGTTTATAAAGAATAGTATACATCTAGTTATTTGTTTAAAAAATGTTTTCTTTAATAAAAATGGTTTCAACGATTTCAGACGTAGAAAAATTTACTTGCAAAATTGGAAACAGACTTGTAGAGCATCACTCTCCCAAAAAAATAAGACATCTCTTATTATCATTTAAGCATTTTCGAAAAATTGGTAAGAATCAATAGTAAGAAAAAATCCAATTACAATGAACATTGTTAAAATACATGTTTTTTCTTAGACTTAAAAATGTTTAATTTAAAATCAACTTTTTTATTCGAATTAGCATAATTAGTAATATTATTTTTATTCTTAAAATAGTAGAGAAACTATTTTTTCAAAGATCTGTTTTTGTGACAAAAACTACCTCAAGTTCTTTATTTACTCGATGGATCAAACAATGAATTTTAAATTTTATTTATATATTTTTAGGAAAGTGAAAATTGTTAGTTGCATATTTTTAAATATTCTTTTTCTTGTAAAATGTAAATATCATTCAAAACTGAATAGCATTGCTCAGAAAAGTTTTTTGACATATGTTTAAATTGATTCAATGTTTAAAAAGTATAATTTTCGGATTTTTTGTGGAAAATGAGACATTGATGATTGACTGTGAAACCGGAAGTGCGACGTGTCAAGGTCCCAAAGTTTTTCCATTAAAGTTTTCCATACCTTTTTCAAATATTTTTATTCAGCAGTGTATTATATTTTTAGATTTTTATGCTATATTTAAAAAATATACAATCTAAAATTCATAACACCACCACTTTAATTTGATAATTACAAAGGTAACAATAATTTATCGAAAAAGATATGAGGGATATAATGCCTATAAAGGTACTCTAATCAACTAATTAAGTTAAAACAAGTTAATATTAAAATATAACGAGATATTACACAAAATTACATGGGATTAAACAAGATTACAAAAGTGGGTAACTCCTCGGTTAAAAATAAAAATATATTTTTAAAAAATGTTAATAAAGGAATAAGACTTATAATTTTAATAGAAATTAAAATAATGAAATAAGTGAAATAATTAATACAATCCTAAAATAATAAAAAAGCGAATATGAAAGAAGTTGGGATGGATATTTTTATAAAACAGAACTAAAAATATTCTCGAAGCTATTAGATAAAGCCGAATGTGGTGATAGAAACAATTCAATAACATAAATGGATTTTTTAATTGTTGATATTTTTAATTTTAGGAAATAAAAATCTAGAAAATAGACCACGTCTTGCGCAATTTTAGAATGAAAAAAAATTATAATTTTTTAGTTATAACAACAAAAAACCCGTCTTTTGATCTGCGAGATGCTACTGTAAATACGCCAAAATCGAGAGGTCAAGCGCTGTTGTAATCTGGTATTCACTCAGCTATATGATCTGTGTAATCCCTTGTAATCTTTTAAAATCCAACGCATTCGATGAAATCCCATGTATAATCTAGTGTATTATTTCGGTATATTAATAGATAAAAATTGAATGCAACATTGTGTAATCTTTTTTAATCTTTTCATATATTTATGTATTAAAATCGAATGTAATCTTGTGTAATACTCTGTAATCTTTTGTTATATTAATATACGAAAACTTAATGTAATCTTTATAATCTGTTGGTATAATAAGATATGAAAATTGAATGTAATCTGTGCAACCTTTTGTTATCTTTTGCTATATAGGTAAAAAATAAATTTAATCTTGTGCAATCTTTTGTAATCTATTGGTATAGTAATAGATAAAAATTGAATGCTATATCTTGAAATATTTTATAATCTTTTGATATTTTAACATATGAAAACTGAATGCAATCTTTATAATCTTTTGGTATATTAAGAGATAAAAAATTAATGTAATCTTGTTCAATCTTTCGTAATCTACAGGTATATTAATCGATAAAAATTGAATGCAATATTTTGAAATCTTTTATAATCTTTTGGTATTTTAATATATCAAAATTGAATGCAATCTTGTGCAATCTTTTGAAATCTTTTGATACATTAAGACATAAAAATGCAATGTTATCCCATGTAATCTTTTGTTATATTTATATATCAAAATTGAATGTAATCTTGCATAATCTTGTGGTATATTAATAGATAAAAATCAAATGTAATCTTATGTATATTTTGTATGATCTTTTAGTATATTAATAGATCAAAATTGAATGTAAGCGTATGTAATCTATGCAATCGCTGTAACTTGGTGTAATCCAATGCAATCTCATGTAATCCCACCTAAACTAGTATAATATGTCGGTATATTGATAGATATTTGAATGTAATCTTGTGTAATCTTTTGGTATATTAATAGATCAAATTTTAATTTAATTTCGTTTAATTTTTGTAATCTTTTCGTATATTGATAGATAATAATTTAATGTAATCTTTTTTATATATTAATAGATCAAACTTTTAATTTAATTTGGTGTGGTCTTTTAGCATGTTAATAGATCCAAATTGAATATAAGCGTATGTAATCTATGCAATCCCTGTAACTTGGTGTAATCCAATGGAATCTCGTGTAATCCCACGTAAACTAGTGTAACCTTTTGGTATTTTGATGGATACTTGAATGTAATCTCGTGTAATCTTTTGGTATATTAATAGATCGAAATTTAAATAAATTTCGTTTATTTTTTGTAATCTTTTCGTATATTAATAGACAATAATTGAATGTAATCTTTTGGGTATATTAATAGATTAAACTTTTAATTTAATTTGGTGTGACCTTATAGTATATTATAATAGTTAAAAATTGAATGTAATCTATGCAATCCCTGTAATTTGGTGTAATCCAATAGAATCTCGTGTAATCCGCACGTAAAATAGTGTAATCTTTTGGTATATTAAAAGATCAGATATTGTTAAATGTTTTGGTATATTGATATAGATATTTGAATGTAATCTTGTGCAATCCATTGGTATATTAATAGATAAAAATACAATGTAATCTTGTATAAACTTTTGGTACAATAAAAGATAAAAATTGAATGTAATCTTGCTTAATCATTTGGTATATTAATAGATCAAAATTTAATTTAATTTCCTTTAACTATTGTAATCCTTTGGTATAGTAATAAATATGTAATCCCTTATAATCTCGTGTAATCCCACATAATCTAGTGTAATATTTTAGAATCTTTTAGTATATTAATATATCAAACTTTGAATCTAATTTTTGTGATCTTTTGGTATATTAATATAGCAAAATTTATTGTCAACTTGCGTAATGTTTGGTACACTTTTAGCATATTAATAGATCAAAATTTAATTTAATTTTGTGTAACCTTTTATAATCTTTTGGTATATTATACGATAAAAGTTGAATGTAATGTTATGTAATCTTATTTATTAATTTTGATCTATTAATATATTAATAGATCAAAATTTAATTTAATTTTGTGTAATCTTTTCGTACATCAATATATCAACATTGAACGTAATATCTTCTGTAATCTTTTTTTATGTATATTATTAGATTAAAATTATAATGGGTTATGCCTAATCCTTTGGTATATTAATGGATACATTTTTTTTAACTTTTTAAATCCCTATTAAACACGCAAGATTAAATTTTGTTAGGTACTATATATGCAATTTTTGAAAACCAAATAAAGTAAAAGTTCGTATGCCCTTATATATCTGTTTCGACAAGTTACTATTGCATTTGTTCGTTTTAAATTTCTTCTTTATTGAAATATTTTACTTTCATACGACTTCACTGCATGAAATACTAATAATATAATTGATTGCTGAGAAAAAATATATTAAAAACCGTACGGAAAAACGTATTCAAGAAACTTTGGGACCTTGACTCCTTATACTTACGATTTCACAGCTAATTAGCAATGCGTCATTTTCCAGCAAAAATCTCAAGTCTACTTTTTAAATATATAAAAAAATCTAATTTATTCAAAAAAACTTTCATTATGTCGCGACATTCAGTTTTTAATTCTACATGAATTTTACAAGGAAAAAGAATATTTAAAAATATGCAACTAACCATTTTTACTTTCCTACAAATAAAATAATAAATCAAATTTGTTCAAACGAGTAAAGAATGAAAAAACGATTAAGTTTAAATTTGATTATTTTATTTTCGTGTCAAAAAAACAGGTCTCTGAAAAAATAGTTTCTCTATGATTTTAATAATCAAATCAATGTTACTAATGGTGTTATTTCAAATAAAAAACATTATCTTAAATACAACATTCTTTAAGACTTAGAAAAAATATTGACTTCAAAAGTGTTTCTTTTGCAAATGAATTTTTTCTTACTATCGCTTCTTAACAATTTTTGAAAAAAGCTAGCCTTATAATAAATGATGGCTTATTTTGGGGGGGAAAAGTATTCTCTAAATAACTACTGTTTTTAATTTTGAAATTAAATTTTTCTATGGCTAAAAACGTTAAAACAATTTTTTTGAAGAAAGAATTTTTGAAACAAATACCTAAAAATTATATACACACACACATATATATATATATATATATATATATATAATACCTAAAAAATTGTCAGTTTGTATCGGT
>JAWWLR010000127.1:34666950-34680121 GCA_035041075.1 Acraspis erinacei
TAGTTATATTTTCAAAGAAAGAAAAAATTAATTTTTAACCAAAAAAATAAATTTTTTAACAAAACAGTTAAATTTTCAATTAAAGTGATGAATTATCCACTAATAAGATTAATTTTGTACAAAAAAGATGAATTTTCAACTAAAAAAGATAAATTTTTTACCAAAAATTGAATATATCAATTATCAGTGACAAAAATTAATTATCAACCAAAAGAAACGAGTTTTTAATAGAAAAAGTTGAATTAAAAAAAAACATTTTGCTCAAAATAGTTCAGTTTTCAACAATATCGAATAATTTTATACCAAAATTGACGAATTTTAAATAAAATAACACAATTTTTAATTAGTGACAAAAATTTTAACAAAAAAAAGTGATTTCTCAATCAGCAATGAATAATAGTTGAATTTTCAACCAGAGATATTTTTTCATTTTAAAAATTAATTTTCAACCAAATAAATGAATATTTGAAACTTTTTTCTTTCCTTCTAAAAGTTTTTCTGTAGATATCAGAAAATTTTAAATTACAGGTCTGAGGAAAATTAAAATTTTCCTATATTGGACTATAAATCTCTTCGATTTTTTAAATTAATTTTTTGCTTTCGAAAAGTGTTTTTCGTTTAATTGATAATTCTATATTCGAAAGCCACTAAAAAAGTAACGATTTTTTTAGTTACTTTTACTGAAAAACTTTTACCAGAAATAACGGAACTGGCTAAATGAAACTAGTTATTTCCCATCACTGATTTTTTACAATATTATATCAAAAAACACTTAAGTAGTTTTCTAACAATCTTGATTTTTCTATTTTTCAACTTTTTTCAACTTTTCAACTTTATCGGCTTTTTGAAAAAAAACTTCTTACAAAATAATTACATAACCATCCTGACTTTTCTATTTACATTTCAGAAACTTTTTCAACGAGTTTAAGAACCGGAATTATTGATAGCAATTTTTTGTTTAATTAGCGCGAGAGAAAAATTAATAGAAAATTAAGTCTGGATTGCAATTTTAGATTAAAGATTTAGAAAATTGTAATACTAGTCAAACGTATTTTTAATTTGAGGTAGTCAGTAGTTTTGTGCACAAATATAGGGAGTACGTACAGATTTGAAAAAGCAATCTTCGATTTTACTACTTGATCTTGATTTTGTGCAGTTTTAACTTGAATCCTAAAAGCTCGGAGAGAACTCCAGATAAAGCTGAGAGTAAAACAACTTTGGTGATTGTGTAGAGATAGGGATTTGTGGAGAGTCCTGAGATTTTGAAGGGACTTTCCAATTCCTGAAAATATAATAATTACGCCTTAATTTTTATTCATTATTTCCAAAGTCTTTTTAACATAAAATGAAATTTCGAATAACTTTTTATTTGTTAAACTTGTTTCAATACATAAATTCGCACTAAAATTTCATTCTCATATGTGAGAAAATGAAAATAAGTATTATCATTTTGTTTTTAAAGTTATATAAATATAATTCACCTAAGATACGTGAAAATGTCCAAAAAGACTTTTAAATATTTCAGATGTGTCAAAAAAGAATCTAGAGAATTTTAAAGAACAGTTTTTTATTTTATAGGATTTTACAAAATATTACGAAAGATGTTGGTCACTATAAAATATATTTAGGATTTTTGGATGTTTGGAAGAAATTAGAAAATATTTTATAAACTTTCGGAAATATTTTCAACGTTTAAAATATTTTGAATCAGTTCCAGCTCTCTTAAATTCGTAAATTTCAAAAAATAAAAAACTATATTAAATTTTTAAAATCTTTTCAAGTTTAAAATGATTTCAGATTTTTTTTAATCTTCCAAATATCCCTTGAGTTTACTCGATTTTGTATTTTTTTTATGCATTCTTTTTCGAAATTTTAGGATATCAACTGAAATATTTTTAAATCTGCTGTAATTTTCTCTTGCAATTTATTTTTTGGAATAAAAAATGATTGCAAATCTTACCATGAATCTTAAGAATATTATTTTTTTAGTACTTATAAACTGTATAAATAATTTTTTTATTTATTCGAACTTTTCCGACAGATTTCGAAAATTTCTGTAAAATTAGAAAAATTACTTAAAAATCTGTCAAATTATTTTGAGACAATTTTGCAAATCTTTTGAAACGTTTTGAAATGCTTTTAAAGCTTCTTTAGAACTTAATTTTTCAAAATAAAAAATTATTTCAAGTTTTGGCAGGAATTTTTCGAGTTTAAAATTATTTTTCACTAACCATCTAAATATGTTTTAAAATTATTCGAATTTTTCCTTAAGCTTTAAAAAATTCAAAAAATTGTCTCAAAATCTTTCAGGTTCTTCCTGAAAAATTTTGGAAATCTTTTGAAATGTTTTAAAATCTTTTTAAGTATATGTTTTTCAAAAAAGAAAATCACTTTAAATATCTTCAAATTTTAAAATAATAATTCTACATGAAACTTTTTCAACACTTTAGGGCTCAAAGTTTCGAAATTCGTAAGTGTTCAATAGCTTTTAAGAAATTCAAGGAAAATTAATTATATATTCAATTATACCTTTATTAAATCAGCCGCCAATTTTAAAACACTATTCGCTACCATAAGCTCATCCTTCTTATGTGGTTTCTGCTCTATTTGCAAATAGAGATTGATCTGAAAATTAAGTGGAAAACAAGAATATGAAAAGATTCAGAAAACAAGACTCAAAAATCATGAAAAATAAAATTCTCAGCTCTGTAAATATCCGGAATAATAAAATTCTCGACTAATAAAATCTACTAATAATAAAATTCCCAAATTTAAAACAAAAACTTAAAATTTTTCTTATAAAATTATTAATTAAAAATACAAGAATAAAATATTTTTACCAAAAGAAAATAATTTTTAATGTTAAAAGTTTCTAAAATTATTGTTTACATTTAAAATAACTATAATTGTTTTTAATTACACCCAGAAATATATTTTCTTTTGATAACAATATTTTATTATTCTACCTCTTTTAAATAAATAAAAAATATTTGTAAACAAAATTTCAATTGCTTAAATTCAGAAATTTTCTGTCGGAAATTTTATTATTGGGAAATTCTAGTGTCGGGAATTTTTTTGGGGGGGATTTTTCAGTCATCACAAACAAATTTTTTTATTTATTCTCAAATTAATAAAAATATAAAGATAATACCTGTTCTGTAATAAGCACCGAAAGATTTCTGTATTTTTTGTTAATTTTCGTACCCAAAGTCATAAAACGGAGAACAAACATTCCGAGTGCGAAACTCCAGAACAGAGCCTCGACATTATATCGCGAGTGTAAACTTTCCAGGTCCTGAAATTGAATTACCAATAAATAAAATTCTTGAAAAACATTTTTTTAAAAGAAAAAACAAAATTAATTCTCACTTTGATGAGTTCCAAGCTAATAAATGAGAGTAGAAGAAGAGTAATAATGAATACTGAAGAGACGATAACGTCCACCGAACGTTGAGGTCCCCTTCTCTGCAATTTAAAAAAAAGGATAACAAATTTACTCATAAATTTGTCCAATATTTATTTTAAATTTATGCATTTAACTCTATTTTTGGAATAAAAGTTTATTTTCAAAGTTCCCCAACTTTTCCCTGATTTTTCCTTCACTACATTATTATTTTCTCTGGCCATTAATATTTGCAGATCAAAAATTTAATCTTGTAACATTTTTAATATAACATTTTTATAATTTCAGGAAAAAAAATAATTTCAGTAAAATTGGGAGTGAATCCAGACGAATTCAACGGGAGTGAGAAGAATTGGACGAAATTCATAATTATAATAATTATAATAATAACAGGGTAAATAAAAAGATGTTTCACAAAAATAAGAAAAATATATTCTTTTAAATAAAAGGATCGATTAGAGTAAAAATATGGATCTTCAACAAAATAATACATTTTTATCTAAAGACTAAATAAATTTTAAAACAAAAATGCAATAGTTAATATTTCAGAGAAAAAATTAATTTAAAACGACAAAAAAAGAATTTTTAACCAAGGAAACTAATTTTCAACTAAAATAATAAATTCTCGACCAAAAAAATTAATTGCAAACAAAAAATTCTTTTCATTCAAATAAATTCTTTGAAATATATTAAAATATTTCAAATTCTTTGAAATCCCTTCAAATTGTTGAAATGAATTCAAAATTCGTTGAAATATTTTTAAACGCCCTAAGAAATTTCGAATCCTTTGAAATCCCTGAAAATTATTTAAATCTAGAATCAGTGTCTTCGAATTTTTTTGGAATCACCTAAAGTATTTCAAATCCTTTTAAATCCCGTCAAATTCTTGAAATCAATTAAAAATTCGTTGGAATCTTTTAAAAATATCCTAAAATATTGAAAATCCTTTGAAATCACTTCAATTTATTAAACTATATTAGAAATACCATTAAAGTACTGAAATCAATTAAAATTTTTTAAAATCTTTTCGAATGCTCAACAATATTTAAAATTCTTTAAAACTTTTTGAAACTCCTTGACATTTTTTTAAGGAACTTGAAAATTCCTTGAAATTTTTTTAAATACTCTAAAAAATTTCGAATCCTTTGAAATCTCTTAAAATTATTGAAATCTGTTATAAATTCCATGAAATCTTTAAAAATTTCCTCAAATATTGCATGACCTTTCAAATCTTATGATATCTTCTGACATTTTGTAAAGCTGTTGAAAATTCCATGGAATTTTTAAAAATACCCTAAAATAATTAAAATCCTTTGAAATACCATCAAAGTCCTGAAATCAATTAAAAATTATTTTTAATCTTTTCAAATGCCCAAAAATATTTTTAATTCTTTAAACATTTTTGAAATTCCTTGACATTCATTCAAGATCTTGAAAATCCTTGAAGTTTTTTTAGCACACTAAAAAATTTCAAATCCTTTGAAACTTTTTACAGTCCCTTTAAATTCCTTTGAAATTTTCAAAATATCATAAAATCTTTAAAATGCTTTGGAATCATTTAAAACGCCGAAAAATATTTCAAATCCTTTGAAATCTTTCGAAATTCTGTGAAACTTTTTAAAGCTCTTGAAAGTTCCTTGGAAATTTTAAAAATACCCTAAAATCTTTAAATTTTTTTGAAAATCCTTGACATTTTTTAAAGCTCTTGAAAACTCCTTGGGATTTTTTTTATTACCCTTATATATTGTAAATTCTTTGAAATATTTAAAAATCCTTTCAAAGTTTTAAAAGCTTTTGAAAATTCCTTGAGGTTTAAAAAATACCATAATATCGTTAAAATATTTTGAAATCCCTTCAAATTAATAAAACTATAAAAAAATTCTTGGAATTTTTTAATATATCCTAAAATCCTTATAATTTTTTGAAATCCCTTACAATTTTGGAAGCTCTTGAAAACTTCTTGGATTTTTTTAATATCCTTAAATATTGTAAATCCTCTGAAATATTTTGAAATCCTGTGAAATTTTTTCAAACTTTGGAAAATTCCTTCGGATTTAAAAAATGCCATAATATCGATAAAATCTTTTGAAATCCCTTCAAATTAATACAACTATAATAAAATTATGGAATTTTTAAAAATACCCTCAAACCTTTTCAATCTTTCAAAATTCTTTGAAATTTATTAAAGCTCTTGAAAATTACTTTGAATTTAAAAAAATGTCCTTAAATATTTAAAATCTTTTGAAATCCCTTGACATTTTTTGAAGTTTTTGAAAATTTCTTTGAATTTTAAAAATCGTCTTAAAATATATAAAATCTTTGGAAATCCTGTGACATTTTTTTAAACTCTTGAAAATTCCTTGGAATTTTGTTTTAAAATCCGTAAATATTGTATATACTTTGAAATAGTTAAAAATCCTTTGAAACTTTTTAAAGCTTTTGAAAATTCCCCGGGATTTAAAATTTGCCCTAATATCGTTAAAACCTTTTGAAATCCCTTCAAATTAATAAAACTATCAAAAAATTCTTGTAATATTTAAAAATACCATACAATATTTCAAATCAATTATAATGCCGTCCAATTATGGACAATTATTAAATATATCGTTCGAAATATGTTTAAAAAATTTCAAGTCCTTGAATATTTCTTGGAATCTCTTAAAATTTCATAAAAATTTTCAAATCTTTTAAAAATTTCTTGGGATTTTAAACAATGCCCTCGTATCGCTGAAATCTGTTGAAATCCCTTCAAATTAATGAAATTTATAAACAATTTTTTTTGGAATCTTTTAAAATACTCTAAAAGATGTCAAATTTTGTTTAGAAAATTCTGAAATAGGTTTTGATATAAATTCATTAGTGGTTAACTGCATTAATACTTTAATAAAGTATTTAATGTTTTTTAATAAATATTTTTACCTTCAAGTATGAGCGGATGCTGAGCCACGTTTTTATATTGCGAACCTTATTCAATCTGAAATGGGGAAGGTCTGACTTTCTTGCACGCCTTGATGAAGTAAGATGTGAAAATAATTTAGCGTAAAGCAATCGCTGCTTATAAGTTCTTTCTGCGACTACAAGCAAGAAAAAAAGAAGAGAGGAAAGAACAAGTCTTTCGAATCCTGATATCAAAATCACTGTTCGCTCCCTGGAAATAAATTAATAATTAAATTATTGTTTTAATTTCAAATTAGTTTAGGGACCGTTCAAAAACGATTAAACATTTACCAGTATTTAATGCTTGAAAAAAAATAAAATTAGTTCCTCTTTTCAATTTTTTTTAAATTCCTCTTTTTTGCCTGTTTTCAAGAAACTACTCCTTTTTTAATCATAATCAAGCTGAGTTAATAGAATCAAATACAAAATTTCATCTATTTTTTGTTTGAAAGTAATTGTTTTTAATTTAAAATCCTTCTATTATGTTTTTCGTTCACAATTAATCTCTTTTGGTTGAAAATTCTAATTTTTTGTGGCAAATTACCCTTTTTAACTGAAAATCGATCTATTCTGTTCTTGGTGGAAAATTTAACTATTCTGTTACAAATTTATCTTTTTTTTTGGTTGAATTCACTGTTTTTTTCTTGCAAAATACAATCTTTTTTTGGTAGAAATACCAAATATTACATTTTTCTTTGAAATTCTTCTTCTTTAAAATCTTTTCTTGTTTGAAATTTTAATTATAATATTTTTCGTTGAGAATTCATCTTTTTAATTAAAAAACTGCAGCCGTTTTTTCGGAAATGAATATCCTTTTTTCTAAATCACATTGCTAGTTTAAAATTCAACTGCTTTGTAGAAAATTCATCTATTAGATTCAAATTAATATTTTCGGATTGAAAATTGAACAGTTTTTTTTTTATAATTTGCCTTTTTAATTAGAAAATCCAACAATTTGATTAAATTTTGTTCTCTCTTAAATGAAAAATGTTCCTTGGTTGAAAATTCAACTCTCTTTTTGAAAATTCGCCTTTCTGTTTATGAAAACTAACCACTTATGGTAGAAATTGGATCTTTTCTTGTTAAAAGATCACTTGTTTTGTTCAAGAATCATAATTTTGGTGGATAATTCAACTTTTTTGTTGAAGATTAATTTTTTTAAATTACCTATTTTGATGAGAATTTAAATATTTTGTTTAAAATTTAACATTTTTCTTAAACACTTGTCTTTTTGGTTAAAAAATGTTTCCTTTTGGATTCCAATTTCAACAGATCTAAGAAATTCAACTTATAGCTTGAAAATTTATCTTTGCAGATTGAAAATTCAATTATTATGCTGAAAACGTAAATATTTTGTTAACAATTTAACAATTTTATTCAAGATTTAACTATTTTGTTAAAAAAATAACTGTTTTAATAAACATTGCTCTTGTTGGATAGAAAATTAGTTCTTTCGGATTGAAAATTATACTATCTTTTATAAATTACGTCTTTTTTCTATGTAAAATTAAATTATTTGGTTGAAAGTTCAACTTCTTTGTTAAAAATTAATTATTTTCTTTGAAGATTCATCATTTGAGTTGAATATTCAACTATTTGGTTAAAAATTTAATTTTTTTGTTGAAAATTAAGTTATTTTGTTGAAAATTTAATTATTGTGTTGAAAATTTAATTATTGTGTTGCAAATTTAACTGTTTTATAGAAAAATAGCCTTTTTGAATAGAAAATTCCTCCTTTCAGATTAAAAATGCAATTATCTTCTATCAAATTCGTCTTTTTGAATGAAAAATTAATCTTTGTAGGCTGAAAATCTTAATATTTGGTTAAAAATTCAACACTTTTGTTAAAAATTGAAGCCTTTTGTTAAAAATTCAATTATTTTGTTGAGAATTTAATTTTTTTTTAAAGTTAACTGTTTTGTTAAACGCGTCTCTTGTTGGACAGAAAATTCCTCTCTTTTATATTAAAAATCGAATAGACTTCTGAAAAATTCGACTTTTTGACTAGAAAATTCATCTGTTGTCGAAAATGCAACTATTTCGTTAGAAATTAAACTATTTTGTTGAAAATTTAATTATTCTGTTGAAAATTTGACTAACTTTTATAAAGTCACCTTTTTTGTTCAGAAAAATCAACTGCTTCGTTGAAAATAAATCTTTTTGGTACCAAAGTTCTTCGTTGAAAAAATGGCCTTTTTCGGTTGAAATATCAAATGCGAAATTTTTTGTTGAGAGTTCATTATTTTTATGGTGTTTCAAATTTAACTGTTTTATTACAAATTTGTCTTGTTTTAATAGAAAATTCAATTGTCCTCTATAAAATTCGCCTTTTCGGTTCAAAAAGTAATCTTTTAAGGTTTATAATTTGGATAAAAATTCAACTCTTTTCTTGAACATTTAATTATTTTGTTGAAAATGTAACTCTTTGATTAAAAATTCAACTATTTTGTTAAAAAGCCATTTTTTGTCGAATTTTGAACTGTTTTACGGAACATTTTCTAGAAAAACAACTAACTTGTTCAAAGGTCATCTTTTTTTGTTCGAAAAATCAACTCAATTTAATACGGAAAATTATAAATTAATTTTATTTTAAGAAATGTATTCCCCTATTTTCGTAAAAAATCGCAATATTTTCCCTGTTTAAAAAAATTCTTGACTGTGAAGACTGTTTGGAAAAATGTTCCAAATAGCGTGACGTAGTTTTTGAACGGTTCCTTATAATACTAAAAATTTTTAATAGTAAATTTTAAAAATTTTAAATCATTATTATTTAAAATTCAGTGAATTTAAACTATGAAAAATTTCTTACGTACCAAAAATTAGAACCAAATGCCACATCGATCATTTTGCACAGAATATCTGTGTAAATTCCCACGTTGACAAAACTTAAATCGTAGGACAATTCAGCACTTGTAGAATTATTAAAAGCTTCCGGACTAATTCGATCGGCCAATCTTCTAATAGAAGGCATCAGAGAAAGCATCACAGCAAGCACCAAGCCTCCGTAAAAATAATCCATACTCTCTGGCATCGATTCCACTCTTTCTATAATTGCAGAACTTATGTCGAGGACCGAAAGCTCTGCTTTTTTAATATCACGACGAGTCCAAATCGTACATGAAACTAGAGAAATTTAAAAAGATTTTCATTTTTATCAACAATATATTCGCTCTTCTTCACACCTTTACATGTGTTTTCTATTAAATCTCCTCAAATTGTTACTTTTATTGGCTCTTTTCAGGTTTATTTATTTAATTAAAAAAAGATAATTAGAATTATAATAATTAGAATTAAAAGATAATTAGAAATTTTGCAAAACTTCCAAAAACAGTTTAGAATTGAGAAGATTTCAAAAAAATTAAAAAGCCAATGTAAATTTTTGTAAACTTTAATTTTTTAACCGTTTTATTTTATTTCAAAATTTTCATTTAAATTTTTCGATTACTTTTAAAATAATAAGAATTTGTCCTAAAATTCTGGCAAAATCTTGTTAAATTAAAAAAATTACCTTAAAATCTTTCAGAATTTTTTTTACAGTTTCAGAAATTATTTGGAATGTAATTTTTCAAAAAAAGAATCATTTGAAATTTTTTCCAGGAATAAAAAAAATTATCTTGCAACCTTTCAGAATTCTTCAAAAGCTCCATTTCTTTCGAAATCTTAAAAAATCTACAATTTGTTTAAAAAATGGTTGAAATCATCAGATTTTATTTTATTTTAAAAATGTTTTAAAAACTTTTACATATATTTTTAAATAATTCGAATTTATCTTTAACATTTTTGCTTTTTAAATTTTTAGACATTATTTTAAAAGATTTTTTTAAGTCATTTGAAATTTTCCCAGGTCTTTAAAAAAATGTGATAATCTCTTGAAACTTTTCAAAAATCTTCAAAAGCTTCCTTTTTCAAAATATTCTAAATTGTACATTCTGTTTTAAATTTTTCGAAATATTTTCAAAATCTCATTTCTATTCGGATTTTTTTCAATTTTATAAATATCTTTCAAAACAATTCCTATGTACCTTAAGATGTTTTTTTTAAATATTTTCATACTAAAAAAATTGCCTTAAAACCTTCCAATTTTACAAATTTGTTAGAAATAATTTGAATTGTATTTTTAAAAATAAAGAATCTTTTGAAATTTTCCCAGGAAACCTTTAAAAAATCTTCAAAGGCTTTTTTTAATCTTCAAAAGTCTACATATTATTAAAATCAGCCAGTGCCAAAAAAATTTGGATTTAAAATAATTAAAATTTGAAAAGATTTCAAAAATTTTAAAACAAAAAGTCGATTTTTTGAGCATTTCGAAAAAAGAAGCATTTGAAGAATTTTGAAAGGTTTCAAGACAAAAACAAATTTTATTGAAATAGTTTAGAAAATTTCAAATAATTTGTTATTTTGAAAAGTGACATTTCAAATGATTTCTAGAAATAAAAAAAAAATATATATATATGATTTAAGGGCAAATTTTTCTAATGATAAAATTGTAAAAAAATAAAATCGAATGATTTTAAAAGATATGTCAAAGTTTTGAAAAAAAATTCAAATAATTTCTAAAAATGTCTACAACAAAATTTGGAAGATTTTAAAGTGTGTTTATTAAATTTAAAAATGATTTTCTAACTATTAGGATAAATTCGAATCATTTTAAAAGCAATCAAAAAATTTAAATAATAATGTAGATTCTTGAGGATTTCGAAATAAATTTTTTAACTTTTTAAAGATATCAAAGATAATAGAAAAGAATTCGTAAGATTATTTGGAAAATGTTAAATGTTTTCTATTAAAAATTAAGTTTAAGAGAATATTTTTAAACATTTTTAAGCACTTGAAAAGATTCTTAAAATTGTCAAGAAATAATCTTGAAGATTTTATATCAATTTTTGACAATATTTCAACAAAACTAAAACAAAATGTGGATTTTTCAAGATCTGGAAAAAAAGTTTCGAAGCTTTTTAAGAATTTTGAAAGGTGTTAAGAAAATAAATTTTTTTTCTTAGGGTTCGTGGGAAAATTTTAATATATTTTTAATTTTTACACATTTTTCTTTAATTCTAGGAATAATTTTAGTTAGTTTAAAAGATGTTTGAAAATTTATCTCTTTTAGCACGAATTTAATATTTTTTATTAAAAATGGAACTATTCTGTAAAAAAATTCGTCTTTATTTTTTAATGAATTCCACTCTATTTTTTAATAAAAAAGGTTTTCCGTAAAATATTGAAATATTGAACATTTATCATTGTAGTAAAAAATTCATCTCTGGTTGCAAATTTAATAATTTTGTAGGAAATTCATGTATTTTAGTTTGAAAATTAATTTGCTTTAATTAAAGATTCAACCATTTTGTTGAAAATTGCTTTTTTTGAGAAAATTCATATATTTGGTTGAAAATTCAACTATCTGTTTTAAAATTTACTTTTACTTTTATGTTGAGAATTCATATTTTCGTATTAAAAGATGAAACTATTTTGCAGAAAACTCGTTTCTTTTGTAAAAATTTTTGGATAAGGATTGACTATTTTGTTGAAAAATTCAATTTTCTGGATAAGTTTAACTATTTTTTAAATTAAAAATTGAAGTCTTTTTTGGTTGAAATATCATCTATCCAATAAATTATCTAATAAATTTTAAATTGAAGAGAAACCTCGATCAGAAGCAGCGCAACTTGAACTCAATAAAATAGAAGGTGGAAGTTCAAATTCCCAGGAGAATGGATGTTCTACAAATTCACTGCAATTTAAATTCGTCTCGCTGTGAAGATCAGATTCCTCAAATTCGGAACTGAAAAAGAAAATTTATTATTATTTTTTGAGGCAGGTTAATTCACAATTTGTGGAAGGTTATTAAATTGTGATTAATGTGTTTGTGCTGGAAATTAAAAAAAAAGACTTCAAAATATAATAAAATTGATAGAATTATTGAACATTTAAATAATTTTAGATAATACCATTAACGAAATAATTGATTGATCAATTTTTTAAATTAAAAGCTATAAAACGCAATTTAAAATTATCAATTTCAAGCTTTTAATAATCAAGAATTTATAATTGAACGTTTCTCATCCTTAAATTTTCAAAACTTAATAATATAGATTCACAAATTTAAAGAATAATAATAATAAACTTATTTTTTGAAAATTATTTTCACAGCAGAGTTAATTTACAACAATTTAGTTGAAGTTTGTATAAAACAGATGAGTTTCCAAATAAAAAGATGAGTTTTCAACAAAAGAAATATATTTTCAACAAAGAAATTAAATCAAATTGTTCAAATTCCAAGCTAAATAGTTGAATTTTAACCAAACAGTTGAATTTTCTACAAAACAGTTGAAATTTAAATTATTTTCAGCAGAAGAGACAAGCTTTTAACGAAAAAGTTTAGTCAAGAAAGAAAAAAAATTCAAACAAATTGTTGAGTTTACAACCTAAGGACACGCGAATTAAAAAAACAATTCAATTTCAAACGAAAAAGTTGAAATTTGTATAAAATTGATGAATTTTCAAAACAAAAATTGAACTAAAGATTCAAGAATTTGGTAAAAATTCGTCTTCACTGGTTAAATCCAACAGTTTTTTTTAAATCTTAATAGTTCACTTTTTTGTTAAAGATTCATTATTTTAGTTCAAAATTAACTTTTATTTTTGGTTAAAAATTTAAGAATTTGGGTTAAAATTATAATGCTATTTTTTTTAAACTAAAAATTTTGGCTGGTGAATTAAACTATCTGGTTAAAAGTTAAACTATTCTGTTAAAAAATCGTTTCTTTAAAAAGAAATTTAATTTTATTTGATAAAAAAAGCAACTGTTTTGTTTAAAATGAAAATTTTTTG
>JAWWLR010000127.1:34711844-34723579 GCA_035041075.1 Acraspis erinacei
TGGGGAACCACGTGGACGTCCTGACCGGTCACTGGACAGCTCAGGACTCTGGAATCGGGGCTGGCGTTGACTCGTATTTCGAATATCTTGCGAAAGGAACCCTACTTTTTCAGGATCCTCAGTTAGCCGCAATATTCCACGAGCATAAGGCAGCTATCGAGAAATATATTAGAAAAGAAGACTGGCATCTTTGGGTTTCAATGAGCAAAGGTCAAGTGACTCTTCCAGTTTTCCAGTCCCTGGACGCTTACTGGCCGGGAGTTTTGAGTCTCTTTGGAGAAATTGAAGACGCTATGAAATCCCTTCATAATTATCATCGAGTTTGGAAACAGTTTGGCTTCACTCCCGAATTTTATAATATTCCGCAAGCCGAAGCTGGCACAAACAGGGAAGGATATCCGCTGCGGCCGGAATTAATTGAGTCTGTGATGTATCTTTATAGAGCAACCGGAGATCCTTATTTAATTCAGGTAGACCTCCTATCGTCATTCTCAAAATAATTTTGTTTCTGATAAAAATTCAAATTTTCGTTTAGAAAACTAAACTGCTTTGTAGAAAAATCGTCTTTTTGTTATAAAAATTTAATATTTTGGAAAGAAATTTTTTTTGTTATTGACTGAAAATCTTTTTTAGTAGAAAATTCAACATTTTTGTTGAAAATTTGATTTTTTAGTTTACAAATTCATCTGTTATCGTTTTGTTTTGTTGAAAATTCAACTATATAGTTAAAAATGTGTTTTTTGGTTGATGATTCATCATATAAGTTGAAAATTTATTTCTTCGGTAAAAAATTTAATTATTTTGTTGAAAGTTCGTCTTTTTTGGGTCGGAAATCTAACTTTTTTAAAGAAAATTTATGTTTTTGGGTTGAAAGTTCAACTTCTTCGTGTAGAGAAATCTTTCTGGATTGAAAATATTTTATTTTTGGTTCAAAAATCAATATTATTATTATATTATTATTTTGTTGAAAATTCAACAATTTTGTTCAAAAGTGATTCTCAAAATAATTTTGTTTGGAAATTAATTTTGTTTGTTTGATGAAAATTCAAATTTTCGTTTAGAAAACTAAACTGCTTTGTACAAAAATCGTCTTTTATAAAAACTCAATATTTTGGAAAGAAATTTTTTTTCGCTTATGACTTAAAATCTTTTTTAGTAGAAAATTCAACATTTTGGTTGAAAATATGACTTTATGGTTTAAAAATTCATCTGTTATTTTCGAAACTTAATCTTTTTTTTTGCCTGAAAATGCAACTGTTTATATAAAATTCGGTCTCTTCATCGAGGAATCAACCATAAATAAATTTTTTAAATTGAAAATTTAAGTATCTCAAGTTTTGCTGATAATCTATTTTGTTGAAAATTCAACTATATAGTTAAAAATAAATTTTTTGGTTTACGATTTATCATATAAGTTGAAAATTTATTTCTTCGGTTAAAAATTTAATTACTTTGTTGAAAGCTCGTCTTTTTTGGGTCGGAAATGCATTTTTTTCAAAGAAAATTTATACTTTTGGGTTGAAAATTAAACTTCTTCGTAGAGAAATTTTTCTGGGTTGAAAATATTTTATTTTTGGTTTAAAAATCAATCTATGTTTGTTAAGGAATTTCCTAGTTTGCTAAAGCTTAGGGAAATCTGTAAAGTTAGGTAATGTTAGGAAATTTTAGATTTAGAAAAGACAATTGTAAAATTTGATCATTTTTTACGTTGTAAATTCGTCTTATTGGTACAAATTGTATTATTTGGTTGAAAATTCGACAATTTTGTTCAAAAGTAATTCTCAAAATAATTTTGTTTGGAAATTAATTTTTTTTTTGAAAATTCAAATTTTCGTGTAGAAAACTATACTGCTTTTTAGAAAAATCGTCGTTTTGTTATAAAAATTTAATATTCTGGAAATAATTTTTTTGTTGTTATTGACTGAAAATCTTTTTTAGGAGAAAATTCAAATTTTTTTTGAAAATTTGACTTTTTGGTTTAAAAATTCATCTGTTATCGTTTTGTTTTGTTGAAAATTCAACTATATAGTTAAAAATGTGTTTTTTGGTTGATGACTCATCATATAAGTTGAAAATTTATTTCTTCGGTAAAAAATTTAATTATTTTGTTGAAAGCTCGTCTTTTTTGGGTCGGAAATGTAATTTTTTTAAAGAAAATTTATGTTTTTGGGTTGAAAGTTCAACTTCTTCGTATAGAGAAGTCCTTCTGGGTTGAAAATATTTTATTTTTGGTTTAAAACTCAATATTATTATTATATTATTATTTTGTTGACAATTCAACAATTTTGTTCAAAAGTCATTTTCAAAATAATTTTGTTTGGAAATTAATTTTTTTTGTTTGATGAAAATTCAAATTTTCGTTTAGAAAATTAAACTGCTTTGTAGAAAAATCGTCTTTTTGTTATAAAAATTCAATATTTTGGAAAGCAATTTTTTTTTTGTTATTGACTGAAAATCTTTTTTAGTAAGAAAATTCAACAATTTTGTTGAAAATTTGACTTTTTGGTTTAAAAATTCATCTGTTGTTGTCGAAATTAAAAATTTTTTTGCCTGAAAATGGAACTGTTTATATAAAATTCGGTCTCTTCATCGAAGAATCAACCGTAAATAACTTTTTTAAATTGAAAATGTAACTATCTCAAGTTTGGCTGATAATCTATTTTGTTGAAAATTCAACTATATAGTTAAAAATACGTTTTTTGGTTGATGATTCATCATATAAGTTGAAAATTTATTTCTTCGGTAAAAAATTTAATTATTTTGTTGAAACCTCGTATTTTTTGGGTCGTAAATGCAATTTTTTTCGAAGAAAATTTATGTTTTTGGGTCTGTAAAGTTAGGTAATGTCAGGAAATTTTAGATTTAGAAAAGAAAATGGTCAAATTTGATCATCTTTACGTCAAAAATTCATCTTATTGGTACAAATTGTATTATTTTGTTGAAAATTCAACAATTTTGTTCAAAAGTAATTTTCAAACTAATTTTGTTTGGAAATTAATTTTTTTTTGGTTGAAAATTCACATTTTCGTGTAGAAAACTATACTGCTTTGTAGAAAAATCGTCTTTTTGGTATAAAAATTCAATATTTTGGAAAGACATTTTTTTCGTTATTGACTGAAAATCTTTTTTTATTAGAAAATTCAACATTTTGGTTGAAAATTTGACTTTATGGTTTAAAAATTCATCTGTTATTGTCGAAATTTAATCTTTTTTTGCCTGAAAATGCAACTGTTTATATAAAATTCGGGTCGGAAATGCAATTTTCTTAAAGAAAATTTATATTTTTGGTCTAAAAATCAATCTATTTTGGTTAAGGAATCAACTAGTCGGTCGAAACTTTTTGTTTTTAATTGTTGAAAATTTATTTTTTCTATGTAGATTCATGACTTTTGTTGAAAATTCTACTTTTTGGTTTAAAATTATGTGATGTAACTTTTTAGAGACATTTTTTTTAGAGTTGCTAAAGGTCAGGGAATTCTGGAAAGTTAGGGAATGTCAAGGAAAATCTGAAATTGTCCGGGAATTTGAGATTTAGGAAAGAAAATTGTCAAAGTGTATAATTTTTTCGTTAAAAATTCGTCTTATCGTTACAATTAATTTTGTTGTTGAAAATTGAACAATTTTGTTTAAAAGTCATCTTTTTTGTTTGGAAATTCAACTGCTTTGTAAAAAAATCGTCTTTTTATCTTGAAAATTCAACATTTTGGACGATTTTTTTATACTGAAAATCCTTTTTTGGTTGAAAATTTAACTCTTGCTAAAAATTCGAGTTTTTCTTTTAATTAATCTTTTGTCATAGAAATTAAATACTTCTTGGATTAAAATGCAGGTAAATAAAAAATTTATCTATTCCATGTTTCCTTGAAAATGTATATTCTTTAGTAAACAATTGATGTATTTTGGTTGAAAATTCGTCTTTTGTGGTAGAATATGAATTTTATTGGTAAAAAATTAATCTTTTTAGTTAAAACTTATTCTTTTCTGGCTGAGAATTTAGCTTTGTCGAAAATTCTTTTTTTTTTAAATTAAAATAATTATTTTAATTGAAAATTTAATTATTATATTTTTGGTTGAAAATGCCTTTAATTTCTTGAAAATTAATTTTTTTGCCTAAGTATTTAACTGTTTTTTTAAGAAGTTCGTCTTCTTTATCTTGAAAATTAAACATTTTAAAAGACATTTTTTACTGAAAATCTTTTTTTTTATATCAAATCTAACACTTTTGTTAAATATTCGACATTTTGGTTTAAAAATTAATTTATTATCGTAGAAATGTAATATTCCTTGGGTTGAAATGCATCTGTTTAGTTGAAAATTAATCTCTTTTTATTGGGGAATCAACTTTAAATAAAAGTTTTTAATTAAAAATTTAACTATTCCTTGTTTACTTGAAAATGCATATTCTTTAGTTTAAAATTTTTGTATTTGGTTAAAAACTCGTCGTTTGTGGTAGAATATTAATCTTATTGGTGAAAAATTTATCTTTTTTGTTGAAAATTCGTTTTTTATTTAAATTAAAGATAATTTTTTTAACTAAAAATTTAATTATTCTATTTTTCGCTGAAAATGTATTTATTTTCTTGAAAATTATTTTTGTTGTTGTAGATTCGTCATTTTCGTTACAAATTTATTTCTTTGGTTAAATATTCAATTTTTTAGTTGAAAAATCGTTTTTTTTTGGGTCGAAAATTCATAATTTTGGTAGAAAATTAAACTTTTTTGTATATAATTCCGTTTTTAGGATTTAAATTCAATATATTTTTTGGAAATTAACTTTTTTTTTGTTAAAAATTCATATTTTCCTTTAGAAATATAAACTGTTTTGTAGAAAATTCGTCGACTTTTTGGTTGAAAAACTAATGTGCTATCGTAGAAATTTAATATTTTTTCCTAAAAAAGCAACTGTTTATAGCAAAATTGATCTCTTTTCGTCGAGAAATCGAGAGAATATAATTTTTTTCATTGAAAATCTAATTATTTCTTGTTTGGTTGAAAATCTCTTTTTTTTAATTAATCTTATGGGTTAAAAATTCAACTATATATTTAAGGATACATTTTGTTGGTTGATTATTCGTCATTCAAGTTGAAAATTTATTTCATTGGTTAAAAATTGAACTGCTTTGTTGAAAACACGACATTTTTGGATCGAAAATGCAGTTAATTTGACAAAAAATTTATATTTTGGATTGAAAATTTAACATTTTGGATGACATTTTTTCCTTCATTCTCTGAAATATGTTTCTTGGTCGAAAATCCAATTCTTGTTGAAAATTCCACTTTTAGGTTTAAAAATTAATCTGTTTTGGTTGGGGAACCAACTTTTTTTGCCGAGAATTCATATTTTTGGTTAAACACAATTATTTTTAGTTGAAAAATAAAATATTTTTTGGTCGAAATATCAACTATTATAGTTTTCGTGGATAATTTCTTTTCTTTTTTTGCAGATTCATCACTTTCGTTGAAAATTTAAGACTTTTCTTTTGTAAATTCGACTTTTTGGTTAAAAATTATTTTGTAATTAAAAATTTAACTATTTAGTTAAAAATTTATTTATTTCATTAAAAACTTAACTATTTTGTTAAAAATTTGTTTCTTTTTCTGTTGAAAATGTATATTTTTTAGTTGAAAATTCATTTATTTGGTAGAAATGTCGTACCATTGGCTAGAAAATACAACATTTTGGATTGCATTTTTTCTTCATTCTTAGAAATATCTTTCTTGGACGAAAATAAAACTCTTATTGAAAATTCCACTTTTTGGTTTGAAAATTTATCTGTTTTAGTTTGGGAACCAACTTTTCTGCCTAAAATTGATATTTTTTGTTAAATACACTATTTTTGTTTGAAAATTAAAATTTTTTTGCCTAAATATCAATTATTACACTTATCGTCGAGAATTCATTTTCTTCAGTTGAAGATTCATCACTTTCGCTGAAGCTCTAACCCTTCCTTTTGTTGAAATTTTTGTCTTTTTGGTTGAAATTTTTTTTTTTTTTTAATTGAACTATTCGGTTAAAAATTAATTTGTTTGCTTAAAGATTTATCATTTTAGTAGAAAATTTAATTCTTTCACTGAAAACTTAATTCTTTTTTTCGAAATTCGTTTCTTTTTTTTGTTGAAAATAATTTTTTTCATTTGAATTTTCATTTATTTTGTAGAGATTTCATATCTTCATATTGAGATTTCGTATTGAAAATCCAACTCTTGTTGAAAATTCCGCTTTTTGATTTAAAAATTAATCTGTTTTAGCTGCATAACCAACTTTTTCCCGAAAATTAATATTTTTGGTTAATTTCGACTATTTTTGGTTGAAAATTAAAAAATTTTCTTTGTTCGTAATATCAGCGATTACACTTTTCGTTGAGAATTCATTTTTTTTTAAAGATTCATCTCTTTCGTTGCAATTTTAAGTATTTTGTTAAATTTTGGTTTGAAATATATTATTTTTTATTGAAAATTTAATTATTCCATTTTTGTTTGAAACTTTATCTTTTTGAGTAGAAAACTCGATTATTCTCTTAAAAATTCATACAATTTGTTATAAATTCGTCTGTAACTATTCTGTTTTTAGTTGAAAATTTATGTATCTTGTTGGAAATTTGTCTTTTTGGGCAGAAAATTAATCTTTTTTGTTGAAACTTCATTTATTTGTTCAAAATTTCATTTTGTTGTTGTTGAAAATGTAACCATTTTGTTGAAAATTCGTATGGATTTCGATAAAAATTCATTTTTTAGCTCAAAATGTAACTATTCTGATTGTAGTTGAAAATTCTTGCATCTTGTTGGAAATTTGTCTTTTTGGACAGAAAATTAATCTTTTTAATTGAAACTTCAATTATTTGCTCAAAAATTCATTTTTTTGTTGTTGAAATGTAACCATTTTGTTGAAAATTCGTATTGATTTCGATAAAAATACATTTTTTTAGCTAAAAATGTAACTTTCTGTTTGTAGTTGAAAATTCTTGTATCTTGTTGAAAATTAGTCTTTTTGGGCAGAAAATTAATCTTTTTGGTTGAAACATCAATTATTTGGTTAAAAAATCATTTTTCCGCTAAAGATTTATCATTTTGTTTAAAACTCGTTTCTTTTTTTGGTAAAAATGTATCCTTTTGATTTGAAAACTCAATTTTTCCATTGAAAATTCATATATTTTGTTGTAAATTCGTCTTTCTTGGCAGTAAATTAATTTTCTAGTTTGAAAATTCATCTTTTAGTTTGAAAAATCAACTATTGAGTTAGAAATGAATTTGTAGTAGAAAATTTTCTTACGTAAGATATTTCAATTCCCCTTGGAAAATCTCGTATGACGTTTGTGGTTGAAAGTCGTTAAATTATTCAATTCTAGATTTTCATCTATTTTTTTCAGGTCGGGGTGGACGTTTTAAGAAGTTTGCAACATAGTGCTAAGACTACTTGTGGATATGCAACGATTAATGATGTGAGAGATCATAGAAAAGCTGATAGGATGGAGTCTTTTTTCCTCGCGGAAACCACAAAGTATCTTTATCTACTTTTCGACCCCGAGAATTTTATTCACAACAGCGGGGAGCATGGAGATGTCATCAAAACTCCCTGGGGTAAGACTCACTTATCGATAAAAATTAAAGGCATTTTAATCTTGTAATATTTTTAACATAGAATCTTTTATAAACGAAATCAAACAGTATTTTATATACAAATTAAAAATTTATTAATTTATTTTAAATTAAAAAATGTCTTTTCTATCATTTTAATAACATTTGATATTGATATTTGACATATTTGTGACATTTTAACCAAATACTTCAATTTTGAATTCAGAAAAGAAATAAAAGTTGATCTAAATGGTAGAAACGAAAAGACGAATTTTCTCTAGAAAAATTGAATTTTCAAACAAAAATATAACTTTTGAGCAAAAATGTTATTTTCCACGAAACTGATGAATTTTTACCAAACAAACATGAAATTTCAAACAAAGAAAATTATTTTTTAACTAAAGAAAGGCCTTTGGACTAAACAGTTAAATTTTTAACCAAAGACATAAGCCTTCAATCAGATAAATAAATTCTTAACAATCTAGTTTAAATTGTACACAAGTAGTTGCATTTTTTATTAAAAAAAGATTATTTTTTAACAAAATAGTTAAACTTTCAAAGAAAGAGATGAATTTTCAACTAAAAATATAAATCTTGAGAAAAAAATGATTTCTTAACAAACTGATCTAACCAAATCTTTCAAACAAAATATTTGACTACTTAAGCAAAAAAGAAGAATTTTTAACCAAATAGTTGCGTTTCCATAAAAAATTATATTTCTACTAAAACAGATGAATTTTTAATTCAAAAAGATAAATTTGGAGAAAAATAGTTGAATTTCCTGTAAAAAAAGCTTTCTGTTACCTTTTCACGATCAAAATATGAAATTTTAATAAAAAAAGACTATTTTTTAAACAAAAATAATGATTTTTTTAACAAAATTGTTTAATTCTGGACCAAATAGTTGCACTTTTATACAAAAAGATGAAATTTCTCTCAAATGAAATGAAATATTATTTTTTTTCAAGTTGAATTTTCTGTTAGAAGAACTTTCAGTTGACTTTTCACAATCAAAATATGAATCCAAAATATAAAACCCAAATAGACGAACTTTTGCCCAAAAATAATGAATTTAACAAAATTGTTGAATTCTCAACTAAATAATTACATTTTTATATAAAAAAAGATGACTATTTTCTTGAAAATTTAACTGTTTAGTCGAAAAACCTTTTTTTATTTAAAATTAATGTTTTAACTGGAAATACAATTTCCATTTTTTTTTAAGATTTATCTTTCTTTAATGTTTGACTTGCGAATTCATCTGTTTTAGTACAATTATCGTTTTTCTTGGACAAAAATGCAACTGTTTTGTTGAAAATGTAACAATCTTGTTATGCCTTTTGGATAAAAATGTAAAAATTGTTTGAAAATTCTAATATTTTGTTAAACGCTGTCTTTTTCATTTTAAAGTTCACGTGCTTTAGCAAAAATTGCTAAATTTGACTTTGAAATCTTCAGGTCAATGTGTCGTGGACGCTGGGGGTTACATTTTCAACACCGAAGCCCACCCGATAGATCCAGGAGCCCTTCACTGCTGTCGTCGAGTACAAAGTGTCTTTCCCGAAAAGAAATCGACTCTCCGAAAGTTCGTTTCGGTGGAGAATCATCGAGAGGAAGACGCTGCGGAGCCAGTTTCGGAAGAAGAGAGAATTCTGCAAAATGAATCCGAGAAAGATCAATCGCAAAAATCAATTGCAATCGTGAAGCTTTCGGAAATGAGACAAAGCGCGAGTCTCAGCAAGGAAAATGTCTCGAAAGTGGAGGAGAACGAGGAAGCAATTGTGGAAAATGTAGAAATGGACGTCGAAACTGAGAATGTGAGTTCGGAAAATTCGAGAATTCAAGTTGTCCCGCCGCCGAATGTGATTTACAAAGCCGACGACAGCGAAAATATCGATTCGTTTGAAAGTGGAAGGGCGAGTGTCGAGTATTCGTCAACGGTTTCGCTTAGCAATCGAACTGACAAATTGGAGGAGCCGGTTCCCAAAAAGAAATTCGAACCTCAGGCGATGCTTGAGAATATTAGAAAAGGGAATTTGTATCCCATGAATCTGACAGCAAAAATCGATTATCAGACTTTGTCTTGTAAGGCGCAACCCTTCCTGCAAAGGATTTCGATTGTGGGAGAATTTTTTTGGAAAGCTGCTGCTGATTAATACGAATTTAATTCTGCAACAAAAAAAAACTGTAAATATTGTTAAGTATTCAAGGGTTGGAAAAGGTGGAAATGTCAGGGAGTTTTTTTTTTAAGTCAGGGAACTTTTTTGAGAGCCTGCTTAATTTATTTTTAAATTGCAGTGTAAATTTGAATAAAAATTATCATTCTCTGGTAAAAGTAGCTTTATATTAATGTCTTAACTATTTTTTAAACTGAAAATGTAACTATTTTAATTTTGGTTGAACATTGATCGTTTTTAGATCGAAATTCAAGCATTAGTTGAAAATGCATGTGTTTTGTTTAAAATTCGTTCTTTTTGGTAGAAGATTAAATATTTTGGGTAAACATTTATATTTTTGTTTAAAGATTCAATAGTTTTAATTAATCTATTCTGGAATGAAAATTTAATTACTTGGTGGAGAGTTAAAAATTATTTCTTAAAAATGATTTTTTCGACTTGAAGATTCCTAATTTTAATTGAAAATTCATCCCTTTGGTTGACTATTATTTTTTTAATTAAAAATTTAGGTTTTTAATTTTTAGAGGATAAATGATCCTTTTTAATCGAAAATTCATCTTTTGGTTGAAAATTTTATTATTTTAGTTAAAAATTAATCATTTTAGTTAAAAATTCAACAGTTCCATTTGAAGATCATAATTTAATTGAAAATTAGTTTATTTGGTTGAACATTATTTTTTTAAGCTAAAAACTAAACTTTTTTGTTGTTTAAAATTTGATCTTTTTGGCCGAAAATTAATCATCTTGCTTCAAAATTTATATTTTTGCTTAAAGATTCAATAGTTTGTTTGCAAATTTAGTCTCACCTAACTGAAAAATCTTTCTCAATAAAAAAATCAACTTTTCTTGAAAAATCTTCTTTTTTGGTTGGTTAAAAGTTAAACTCATTTCTTAAAAATGAATTTTTAGATGTTGAAGATTCATAATTTTAATTGAAAATTCATTCCTCTGGTTGAAGAATAATTTATTTTTAAATAAAAATTAATTTTTTAACTAAAAATTCAACTATTAAATTTTTGGTATCAGCATTTTAATTCAAAATTCATCTCTTTGGTTGAAAAATAATTTATTTTGTTGATAATTCTTTTTTTTTTTGTCTGTGACTGAAAATCAACGTCTTTTAAATTGAAAATTTAACTGTTATAGGATATCCTATACTTTTAGTTAAAAATTAATCTCTTTCGAGGAGTTATATTTTTTTAATTAAAAATTCAATTTTTTGAGAAGAAATTATATTTTTAATCGAAAATTAGTCTTTTTTGTTAGAAATTAATCTTCTTTGTTCAAAATAAGATTTTTGGTTTAAAGATTCATAATTTTAGTTGAAATGATTTTTTTAGCTAAAAATTAAACTTTTGTTTTGTTTAAAAATTATCTTCTTGGTAGAAAATTAATCATCTTGGTTGAAAGTGTATATTTGTTCTTAAAGATTTAATAGTTTGTTTGTTGAAAACTCGTATTTTTTGTAGAAATTAATATTTTTCAGTTCAAAATATATTTATTTGGTTTCAAATTCAACTATTCCAGTTAAATATTCATAATTTTAATTAAAAATGTAAGTTTTTGGTTAAAAATAAAACTCGTTGGTTGAATTTAAACTATTGTTAAAAATGAATCTTTTTTGTTAAAAATTGATGGTTTTAATTTTAATATACATCTATTCCACTTAAAGATTCATCATATGTGTTGAAAAATCATCACTTTAGTTGCATGTTTTTATGGAAAATTAATAATTATACCTAAAAAATTAACTTCCGTTTTTGGAAAATTTAATTACTCAGTTGAAAGTTAAACTCTGTTGTTAAAAATTTTTTCTTGAGTTAAGGTATCATCATTTTATTTCAAAATTCATTTTTGGATGAAAAATAATTTATTTTGTTGATAATTCTTTTTTTCCTGTTGCGGAAAATCAATGTTTTCTTTTAAACAGAAAATGTAACTATTTCAATTGAAAATTACATCATTTTAGTTAAAAAATCATCT
>JAWWLR010000127.1:34729431-34740490 GCA_035041075.1 Acraspis erinacei
ACTATGGTCTCTCTCTCCTCCAGCTGGAGGTCGGATAGCTTTCGCGGCCCCGCAACCCTCGAAACTGTGGTCTCTCTCTCCCTTTCGACACTTTCTCTCTCTCTCGCTCTATCTACTTTTTCCTACGAGGTCGGACAGCCTGTTGTACGGCCCCGCAACCCTCGCTCTTCCGCTCTCTCGATCAGACAGGGAGCAGACAGGGCTTCGGTTTCCACCGGCCCCGAAGAAGTACGGCAGCTTAGGGCTTCGTTTCCCGCCGGCCCCGAAGAAGTACCGCAGTCGATCTTGAGTCGTCGTCAGCTCTCTCTCTCATCGATGGACCTCGGTGGCCCATGGACGGTCTACAAGCGTGGCGTTACCTCGTGCAGAGCAAGGGCTCCCCGCACTTATCTACAACCGCCCAGCAGCCGTCGGCCCACCGAGAAGTTCATGGCCCGGCTCAACGAATTCCTTCAGGAGAGTAATCGAGTGCTACCTGCCAGGGCCCTGCCGCAGCACCGAGCCATCTGAGAAGACGGTTCCCTCGAACCGGCTCCCTCCAGAAACCGCCACGTCAGCACCCGGTTTGCGCCCTGAGAAACGAACGCCATCCTGCAGTCATCACTTTATCACGTAACTCGATACTCGGGGTCCACCGGCCCTCACCAGCACGGGCCACGTCAGCGCCCGGCTAGTGCCCCGCCAGCCATCCACACGAGCTTGAGACCACCAGTTTCTAGATCAAGCCAATATGACAATATGACAATATGACAATAACAATCATTCCTAAAACCCAGCTTGTATCAATTAAAAAAAAAAAAACTATATTTATGAGAGGAATAATCCATAGCTATTCACAGTTGGCCTATGATCGTTGCAAACGTCAACGTCCTTGTACTCTAGATTATAAAAAAATTATATCTTATCATATTTCCACATATTCAAGTTTAAAAAATGTACTTTAATTATAAATTCTAAACAAATTTAATCGCTTTTAATGAATTCATTAAAAAATTTTCTTTTTGGCATAACTACTTGCACGAAATTCAGTTTAAGGTTTATACTTTCTGCAATTATTGATTTATTGCCATATCAATTCCAATTACATAGTTTAATTTGTGTCTTTTTGTTAATTTAACCCTAATTTTTATTTTTTAAATGTAAAATCTTCCTTTATCACTATTATTGAATCTTGAAATTTTCTAGTAACATATTTTTCAATTTGAAATGATTGATTAATTTCAATCTTCAACTAAAGATCGGGAAATTTTAAGATATGACATTGAAAATTAGAATAAGTTATAAACAGCTAGAGTGGTGTAATATGATTTCGTTTTTTGAAATTGTACAATTTTTGGCTTTGCAAATGTAACATTTTTTGGGTACAATTTTAGGCTTTTGAAAATTTCATTTAAAACCTCCGAGAATTAATCAAAAAATTAACTTAAGAACAAAATTTGCTTTCAAGGCTTAAAAATTAAATTGTTTTAGAATAACGCATTCAAAGTTACTATTTTGAATAAAATTTATAGTAATTTTAAAGATGATAAATGTATTATTAATAAGTATCATAAAACCTTTACACTTAAATTATGCTAAACACTTTGAGAATTATATGATTTTTAATTGGGAACTTTAAAAAAATTACTGCTTTTCTATACTTGATCAGCAAGACAAATTTAAAAGAGCACGAAAAGAATATTATTTAATCATAGATTGAAAAAAGTTGAGTAAAATGAGTACATTGTGCAATTTTGTACATACACCAAACTCTGGATTTCAGTCAAGTGTCGGGGGTAGCCTTCAAATGACCTTGGACTGATTCCGGGGGTATAGAAACGTAAACAGTAAAAGCCGCTTGACTCGTTTCTAATTGGAATATATATGTAGAATGTTGCAGCCAGCAGTTCTAGAAATACTAAGAATGGGGTGACTAAAAGCGAGAGTTGGGTATATTTCATAATCTTCATCTTCATCATCATCATCTTCATTTAACAAAAAATATAGATTTACATTTTAAGTTGCATAAAACAAAATTTTTCTTAAAGAATGAAAAAAACGAAAATTTGTTTGTGTCTTCATTCATTTAGTAAATGATACATATTTTTTTTTAAAGCTAGACAAGAAATTTTTTTAGAATGATTATGCAAAATAATTTGCATCATTACGCAAAATCACTGTGTTCGTTTCGCTCCACTTTTGTTAATTGTTTGTCTCGTCATTTTATTTAGTACAGAAAGGTAAAATGTGGAGCGTTAAATTAGAAGCAAAAACTAAGCCCCTGTTTTTACGCCTCAAATGGAAGAATTGGGAATTCGTGCCCATAAGAGCGCTAAGGTAGGGGCAAAAATCGTATTCTTAAACTCACTTTCAGCTTTCTCTTGGGTACGAAAAAACCTTGCATAAGGACCATTGTAATGGATGAAAAGGAACAATACAAAAATTAAAACTCGCATGCCATATTTAACATATTTGTAATGACAAATTTGGCACAAGAAAATCACGGAATTAATGCAATTCAAGGAATTAACCGAATTCCAGGAATTCAGGAAATACATAAAATTCACGAAATTCCAGGAATTCAGGAAATTCATAAAACTCACAAAATTCGTTAAATTCACGGAATTTATTACATTCACGGAGTTCACGGAATTCATGGAAATGAAGCAATTCATGGAAATCAAGGAATTCAAGTAATTGATGGAAATTGCGGAATTCATGAAATCCAAAGAAGTCGCAGAATTCTCAGAATTCATGGAATTCATGCATTCGCGGAATTCATGGAAATGAAGGAATTAACAAAATTTAGGGAATTTTCGGAATTCTTGGGATTCGAGGACTTAGCGGAATTCATAGAATTCATGCAATTTGCGGAATTCATGCAAATGAAGGAATTCACGAAATTTAGGGAATTTTCGGAATTCATGGGAATCAAGCAATAAGCGGAATTCATTTAATTCGCGAATTCATTGAATTAACGCAATTTAAGGAATTTACAATGTTTATTGGATGCATGGAATTCCATGATCTCATGGAATCGAGGGAATTTACGAAATTGAAGGAATTTACGGAATGCATAGAATTAACGAAACTTATGGAATTCACGTAATATGTGGAATCCACGGAATCGACAGAATTCTCGGAATTAACTACAATCACGGAATTCACGGAATTCATGTAACATCCGGAATTCACAAAATTCATTAAATTTGCGGAATTCGCAATAATGATAGAAATAAAGGAATTCAAGAAATTCAGAGAATTTAAGAAATGCATGTTATTGGAGGAATTAGCGAAATGCATCATGGAATTTGCAGAATTCAAGGAATTCGTGTAAAGCCCCAAATTCACAGAATTCATGCTATTCGTGGAATTCACAGAATGCATGCAATTCGTGGAATTCAGGGAATTAACAGAATTTACGAAATTCATGGAATTGAAGGAAGTCACGAAATTTAGGAATTTTCAGAATTCATGGCATTCAAGGAAGTAGCGGAATTCATATAATTCGCGAATTAATGTATTAAAGGAATTTACGAAATTCATTGGATGCATGGAAATAATGGAATTCGTGTAATTCATGGAATCGAATGAATTTACGAGATTTAATGAATTCTCGGAATTCAAATAATCCACGGAATTCTAAGAATTCGCGTATTTTATCCAATTCAAGCAATTCGTGGGAGTCATTGAATTCTAAACGTTCCGTTCACTCAGTGATTTTCTTGAATTCCATTGTTTCATTGAATTTTCTTAATTCCTTGAGTTTCATGAATTTGATGAATTCCATCGTTTTCTCGAATTCCACGAATGAGTTAAATTTCTGGAATTGCATGAATTCCGTGCAACCCCTGAATACCGTGAATTCCAGGATTTCCGTGAATTGCATGAATTCCATAAATTCTCGTATTCCTTAAACCCTGTAAATTCCATTAATTCCTTGAACGTCTTAAATATTATGAAGTCCTTGAGTTCCGCGAATTCTTTGGATTCCATCAATTCCGTAATTTCCGTGACTTTCCTGATTTTTTTAATTGCATGAAGTCCCTGGCTTTCTTAAATTCTATGAATTCCGTGGGTTCCATGAATTGCGTGAATGTTTTCAATTCTGTGAATTTCGTAAATACTTTAAGTTCCGTAAATTCTTTGATTTTCGTAAATTCCATGAATACCGCAATTTCCTCAAATTCCATGAATTCTTTGTATCTCGTGAATACCTTTTATTTCGGGCATTCGGTGGGTTCCTCGAATTCCGTTAATTCCATGAAGTTCGTGAATTCCGGGCTTGATCTGAATTCCGAGAATTCTGTTAATTTCTTTAAGTTCTTTTCAATTTTTCAATCTTTTCAATTTCATGAATTCCTTGAATTATATAAATACGCACGTTATTATAAAATTCCAAAACATGTAAGGTACTATACCAATGCGATAATTTGCAAACTGCAACATTATGTATTGTAGCATTATCTTTTCATGATGAATTAAAAATAAGTTGAGCTAGGAAAAGTGTTATAGAATGCTAACAATTTTCAGAATGATAACAATATCTAGTTCTTTAATTTCTCTATTGAAAACTTTATATAATACTCGGCCAGAACCATTTAAAAATTTCGTGCCATGTGAGATTACCAATCACAGCCGAGCAATCTACTCCCACGTCAGTAGTATTTTTTTAATACGAAAGATATTATAAACATCACGACTCACTTTTAATATAGCCCTAGAGTCTCATAACATTCCGATTTTGGATGAAATATCGTACATCACTCGAAGTTCTGGATAGGTCTTTAAGGGGAGATCAATGTTTGCAGGACGATCTGAAAACCGAATGCTTCGGATAAATGAGTTTAAAAAACTATGTCTGAAGACCAAGACTTTTCAGGTTATCCCACAAACATTGATCTTCCCCTATCTACTTTGAGAGCTTTTCGAAATTCCGAGAAATTTGTATTGCTTCTAAGAATTTAAAAGTATTTTAAATACATGTAATTTAAAGCATTTTAAGGTACATATCACATGCTAAGAGATGAATAAAAGAAATAATGAGGAAATTTAAAAAAAATATATATATATATATTTAAAAAGGGGAAAATTACGTAAGAAATCCCCCCCCCCATTGAATTGATTAGGAATTGGTTTAGTAAAATTTTGCATTAATACAAGATTTTAAAAATAGGGGGAGTTTTAGAAAAAAAATTGTCCACTTTATTGATAAATAAAAACTGAATAAAAAAATACAAAAATTGACTTTCAAAAATATGATCAGTCCTTTTAATTGGGAACTTCATAATAATTTTAGCAACATCCACTACTATTTGATATTTTTTTTTTAGTACTAATTTAAGAAACAAATGCATTCTTCAGGCATCTGTTGACGATAAATTCGTTTTTTTTCGATATCATTGCTTTTAATTCAGAACTTCATGTTAATTTCAGCAATGGTTATAATTAGTTCTTAAATGTTGTGGCGGTTTTAGCAAATTTAATAAAAAAATTCATTATTTATGCTTTTTGGACGGAAAAACAATCTAACCCTTTTTAAAAAAATATTCCAGCCCTTTTGTCTTGACCAACTGCAAGTTCTGAATGAAAAAACCAAACTATTTTCTGAAATTAAAAAGACTGACTTTGAAAAAAAACTAGATTTTACGGCGATAAATGCCCGAATAATGCATTTTTTAATTAAATTGGTTTTAAAAAGCATAAAATTAATTAAATAATTATAAATGTTACGGAAATGATCGTAAAGTGCCCAATTAAAAGGACTGAAATCGAAAAAAGGAATTTTTCGTCAACAGACGCCCAAATAATGTATTTGTTTATTAAATTTGTTTGAAAAAATTTAATTTATCAGATAGTGATGGATGTTGCAAAGCTAGCATCATGAGGTTCCCAATGAAAAGTACTGGCATTGAAATATTGAGTCTTTTCGTTGACAAATTTGCAAATAATGCATTTGTTTATTAAATTTGTTTATAATATTACCCAGAATAGTCTAAAGAGAATTTTTTTTTAAATATTGATGTCCTTCAAATCACTTTCAATATAACTTAAAAAAGCGTCAAATTATTTAAAACGATAGAAAACACTTTTTCAACAAATAATTTGTTTATAAGGTTTTGTTATGTTTATTGTATCATGATGGAATATCCTTATATAATGTAAATCTATGAAACGTCAGCGATTCCAACAATTTTCCTATTATTGACGAGTACCGGGAACGTCAAAAAGAAAAAATTGCCATTTTTTCGTCGTATTCATTTATTTATAAAAAAAATTGAAAAACTGAATTAAAAATCAGGCTCTGCAACTTTCTTTGAAATTCTATGAGCTTTTTTAATAAAAAAAGATCCAAATCGGTTAATCGGTTCAGCCGGAATCGTCAGCAAAACTGTTGGGATGAGTTGACATCCTATGGGTGTCTATGTCTATGTATATGTCTATCCTATGTAAGTTTTATCTAAAAAACCATGAACTTTGGAATTAGTAAAATTCCCAAAATAGGATCATGAGTTTTCTGACTCCAAATAAAAAAGAGCGAATAAAAGGTAGTATCGATTAAGGGACAAAGGGATTTTTGATGCAATATTACATCAAAATTAAGGGACTCAAAATAGAGAAAATTGAAATTCAATTTAAAAAAAAATTGGGAACCTGATAGAGTACCCTTTGGAATTTTCGTAACTAATAAATTAATTCGATTCAAATTTATCGTCCTAGCAGGATTTGCACCGACGCGTTTAATCGGCACCAATTTTCTGAACAGGACAAATTAAAAATCGAAAAATCCAAGACACATAATTACACATTAATATTTTAAGCTAAAAGTGCAAAAAAAGCGTTCTTAGCTGTATTTGAGGTTATGTAACTGGACAAGAAAAAATTTTACCACAAAAACTAATATGGAATTTGAAAGTACTCATCTTACCCTTTCAAACCTACTTGGATTTATTAGAATATATTTATTTTTCAACAAAATATTTTAATTTGAAATTTTTTATTTTGGCGTTTTAATCCATTAACGCTGAGGTGTTCTGATTTATACAACGCATTCTCCATTGCTGATGGTACCATATTTTTTATTGAAAACATTATCTCAGGGGTTTTTAAGGATGCCCTTTCTATTGCCTGTGTCAGTTTTTTATTATAACCCCTAGAAGATCCAATATGGCGGCCACAATTTAGGGCTTTAAAAAAGAACAAAGGATCCCGCACAAAATACCAACAAAAAAGCGTACAGTCGTTTGGAACCAAACTTTGCACATTGATAAAACAATAAAAAATATGGAACCCGTGTCTTTTCATTTCTACGGAAGCCGTTTCCTAGGGGTAGAAACCACCCCTAACAAGCCACAAGCATGCTAACCCACCTGACTCTGGGAACAATAAGTTTAGTCGCATATTTTTCTTGGAATAATGAAGTTCCATGCCACCTCGAAAATCCCTGAGATAATATTTTGAAGAAAACATATCGTACCGTCAGCAATCGAGAATGCGTTGTATAAATCTAAACACCTCAGCGTTAATGGGTTAAAACTCTAAAATAAAAATTTCAAATTAGAATCTTTTGGTGAAAAATAAAGATATCCTAATAAATCCTAGTAGGTTTGAAAGAAGAAGATTATTACTTTCAAATTCTATATTAGCTTTTGTGGTAGACAATTTTCTTGTCCGGTTACATAACCTCAAAAACGGCTAAAAAACGTCGACTATTCGAATTTTTAATTTTCTACTAATGTTTGGTGGCACACTTTTCTGTAATGTAAATAGTAGAATTTCTCTAGTAATGAGGAAAATTTCACTTTTAGGATTAGAGAGGTCTTAACAAAAAATTTTTAAAGGCAAGTTTGTAGGCCTTTTTACAATCACGAAAACATCGTTCTCCTGATTTATTTTCTTAACTCGTGTGATTAAGATTCAAAATTGGAATTTTTTCTTTTTTTATAGAATTTTTGACGATTAAAAGGAAAACGACGAATATTATCCAAGAATATTTAAATAGATAGTTTGTATGCTCTTTGCAAAACAAGAAAAGGGGATAGAAGCGTTTTCATACTGCTCGTCACACAATTTTAAAGAATAAGGCCAATTAAATATACCAAAATATCATTTTTGACAATGAATTTTGCTGGGATTTTCGTAGTGAACTTATTTCGTGTATGAACTTATATTTAAGTAACTCAAAACAAGTCCAGTCATCTGTTAATCTGTGGACAAACGTGACATAATATTTATTATATTAAAAATATGATTGGTCAAACGTACCCTAATTTTGAAGGAAAATTTTTTGGCTGTTCACGCTTATTTTTTAAATTTAACGTCAGATGAACGTAGATAAATTCATTCTGAAAAGATTATTGTATCTGAAAAAATTATTCCTATTAAATAAATGTTAAAAAATACGCATAAACGAAAAGCATTTTTTAAATGTATATTATGCAGTATGATCTGAATGAACTCTCGAAATCTTTGTATAATGAAATATTTTTTACTAATAATGGCGTATCTCCCAAAATTATCCAAATTAGAAGAAAATTTTATTTTGAAACTGGGTTACGATTTGTGTCAATTGTAACTTTCAAGGCCAGTTAGAGGTTATTCGAAATTAACAAAGTTTTCCAAGAGGTCAGTGTAATTCCTGAAGTAAATTTCAACGAGATATTCAATGTTGACCTTCATTTTGACCTTGAAGTTGAACTTCATGGCTTTTTGAAGGTCAACTTTGTTTTTTTAAATGGAAACGATTTGTTAAATTTCGGGGTGACCTTTTTTCGAAAAGAAAGGTAGTTTCACAAGGAATTATTTGACTCATATTTAAAAAAAATTGAAATAGGACAAACTCACGAAAAATAGAATAAAAATTTGTTTTGTACTCTTTTCGCGCAAAATTAAGAAAAATTGAGTGTATTATATTTTTTTAAATATATCATTGCTTCTATAATATGACGAATTTTGATCAAAATCGAATTATCGTTTTCAAAAATATTGACAATAAAAAAAAGTTATTTAGGCAAAAAATTTCTTTCCTGTAGAATTATAATCTTACCAACGATTAACAAAATATAACTACCAGGTGCAGATACTGATATTTCTAATGTATACTGACCCAACCTTTAGGTGTTAAGCAAGGCAACAATTTTTGTCCTATGCAATCTTTGGTCTACCTGTTACTTTTGGCATCTTCTTGTTGCATCGGGCCGATTGTTTAAATAAAAGAAGCTAGTTTGTTCCATAATAATTGGGTTTAATCCTTTGAAGCACACATTTTTCCTTTCAGTCAAATTCTTCGAAACTGGGTATATAAAGGTTTTTGAGGTCGCTGATTTCGAAAATGGGGTCAAATTTGAGGAACTTTAAAAATACGAAATCGCTGATTTAATATGGTGGACGAAAATCATGGTTTAACTGGGTGAAACTTGGAAAATCATGGTTTCACGTTAGTATCACTTGGATACTAGTGAACCCAAGTGAGGAACCTCACATGAATACTCTCTGAGGATCTTTACTTGGGGTGATTGCTAGAGAGATTGATCAGAAACCTGGGTCGGAGCAGTGATGCGGAATGAACGTATTATTTAAATAAATAACACCATAATTCTAGATCAATCTAAAAATTCTATAACCCCTTCCTCACACTACTCCCTTCCCCACCAAGTGAGTCACGCCTACCCCGAAAGGGAAACGGCGTAATGGTGTAATAATAATAATATAAAGTTCGGGGCACCCAAAGTTTTTGACCCAGCACTGTTACTTGACTTACCAAACCGAATGTGAGGCGAGAAAGATATGATTAAAGATAAAACGAAAAACCTATGGATATTGTTTTATTTAATTCAATCCCAATTTTGATCTTATTAAAACAGAGTATTTTCCTGCTTTTACTTTTAATTTTGAAATTTACTAAGTCAAGATATTAAGCACCATGCCGTTTCTCGCAATTCCCAAAACTTTTACCAATAGTATATAAGGAATCTTTAAACCCCTTCTCTCAGCGTGATTTGCGTGCGATGCGTGTTGTATATGTATGTGTATGCGTACTATGTATATAAGGAAAGGTTAGATTAGTTACATTAGCGAATATTCTACTATGTTCTTCTCTGTGATTTGACGGAGATTCAAGATGGGTTTACTACGAACTTATCGTTTTCGTATTCTTGTCCTTGAAATTTTTTTCGAATGACTCATAATTTTTAGTATAAACTTTAGCAAATTTCATAATCCTCTGTTTCAAAACGTGAAAGAATTATTCCAATCTTTCTAATATTTGACATTATTTTTGTGCTTGAATTTAATATAGTGAATTTTAAATATCATATTTTTTTATAAGTTTCGTAGTACTTATATTAATTTTCCAAAGTAAATTTGTCATAGCTCATTGATAAATACTATATTACTTTTTAATATACATACCCAATTTCTCTAAATCGTAAAAGATTATATCAAACTGTAATATCGGTTTTAACGTATTACGTAACTAAAATTTTACCGAAAATATAGAAAAAATCGATAAGAATGGACTAAAATAGCATTTACTTTAACTAACTTTAACATTTTATTTTTGAAATATATATATATATATATATATATATGTGTGTGTGTGTGTGTGTGTGTGTGTATATATTCCTGAAATATGTTTTATTATTGTACGCTTTCCAGATCTTTATATTCTTTTATTCAATAAATCTTTCCCAAAATATAGAAAAAATCAACCAAAATAGCATCTAGTTTAACGAACGTTAACATCTTATTTTTAGATCCGTTTCTTTTAATTTGACTAACTTTTTAAAGAACATGTTCTCGGAGACTATTAAAGTTGCTGAGCTTTTAAGTAAATAAAAATTTATTTTTATCACTAAAAATGAGGAAGTATCATTTTTTACCGATTCAATATCTCATTTTTCTCGAAAACTAGGCAAAATGTGAATAGCAGTTCATAGTTCAAAATTGAACCGCCGCATCGTAGAACGGGATATAAAATATTTTTCGAGGAGTGGGAGGGCCCATGGTCGCTTTTTGGAACATTATTGAATTTTAATTTTCTAAATATCTATCCTCATAGAAAATTTGATTGCGCATCTTT
>JAWWLR010000127.1:34758434-34772805 GCA_035041075.1 Acraspis erinacei
CAGACATGAGTATTAGAATTTATCTGATTTTTTGAGCTAATAAACCCGATTTCGAAAATTTGGCGCTTGACCCCTTAAGCATTTCTACCCTTCAATTGTGAATATTCAACCAAGAAAGTTATTAAACTTCCGAAGAAAGAGTTTAATTTTCAATCTAAAGATATTTGGTACTTTATCACACAAAGATTTAAATTTAAAATAAAATAAAAAGCAGTTGAATTAAACAAATAAAACGAATTTTCAAGCAGAAAGTTACTTTTTAACCGAAACAGATTAATTTTTAACTAGACAGTTTTGCATTTATAACCCAAAATGATACAATTTCCACAACAACAACAAAATTCGACTTGTCTCCTTGAAAAGTAATCTTCTTGTTTGAAAATTGAACTATATGGTTAAAAATGTTTGTATTTTTTTCAGATTTATTCATATTTTTGTTTTTATTTTGTTCAATTCAAGTGTTTTTGAGTTTAAATGAATGCTTTTTTTTGTTAAAATATCAACTACTGTATTTTTTCTTGAAAATTTTACTACTTGGTTCAAAGTAGAAACAAATTATTTGTACCTGCAGGCGTCACACTTTCCGCAGTTTTCAGTACGAAGACATCCGGTGCATTCGCCGCAGCGTTTTGACGACTTTTTGACGACGGGTGCATCCCAATCTGTTATAGTTTCGTGGCGATGAGCGCGTTCTTTTTCCCGGTGTTTTTTGTGTTTTCTATCTTCTCGGTCCGAACGTTTTGGTTTGTACTGAGTGACGAGGGTGGGATCTTCTTCTTTACAACGCTGAAAATATTCAAAACCAATAATATTAATTTTCAACCAAACAAAACGTATTCTCAACAAAATATGTAACAGACGACATATCAACGAAAAAGAATGTTCTTTTCAATAAAAAAAAGTTAAATTCAACCAAAAAAATACGATTTTTCAAGAAAACAGTTACATTTGCAAGAAAAAAATATGAATCTTCAAATAAAAATAAAATGAATTTTTAACTAAATAATTAGACATTCATCCATGTAATGGTAAATTTTCAATCAAAAATGGAATAGTTAAATTATCAGTTAAGACTACTGTTAATCCAATGAAAAACGAATTTTCAACAAAATAGTACAATATTAATATTTAAACAAAACTGGAGGTTAAATTTTCAGTTCAAAAAATTAAGTTACAACCAAGAAAATTACTCTTGAACAAAGAAATTTAACATTCAACCATATAGTTCTATTTTCAACTAAAAAAAATGCATTTACAATGAATAATGTATTAGTTGATATTTTAAACAAAAAAGATTTTCTTTGTAAATAACAAAGTGGTTAAATTTTCTACAAACAAAGAGATTAATTTTCTACCAGGAAAGTCGAAAGGTTTAGAAAAAAATGTGCTAGAAGACAGTTGACTTTTAAACCGGAAACTATGAATTTGCAACAAAAAAGTTATTTTTCAAAGCAGGAGAGATGAATTTTCAACCGAATAGTTAAATTATGAAACCAAAAAATTTATGTTTTTAGAAGCCAGTCGAGTTTTCAACAACACAGTTAATTTTAAACTTTCAAACAACAAAATAAATACCAAACAAAAATAGTTACATTTCCAACAAAAATTTTCCAATCCGAAAATATGAATTTTCAAACAAAAAATCAATTTTTAATCAAGATGAAATATTAAGCAAAAAAGATCAAACTTCAACCAAAAACAGTTGCATTTCCAAAAAAACAGTTAGATTTTGAAGATAAAACGGCGAATTTTTAGAAGATAGTTGAACTCTTATCCTTAAAGATGAATTTCCAAGAAAAAAATGTAATAGCTGATATTTCAACTAAAAAAATCAACAATTTTCAACGAAATAGTTAAGTTTTCAACCAGAGTTGAATTCTCAACAATATAATAAATCGTTCGATAAAATAGTCGATTTTTTAATCAAATAGCTGAATATTTTACAAAAAAAAAAAGATTAAATTTCCAACAAAAAATGAAAATTTAAATGAAAATAATACTTTCAAAACAAAAGATTGGAATTATTAACAACAAAAAATCATTTTCAATAAACATTTGCATCTTTAGCAAAAACAGGAAAATTCAAACCAAGAAAACTAGATTAATTTAACGAAAATGATTAAACTTTAACTAAAAACTGTCGCATTTTCAACCAGAGTTGAGGATTTAATTCAAAAGTATGAAACTCTATTCAAAAAGACGAAATTACAACAGTTGAATTTTAGACAAAAAAATTTGTTAACAAAATAGTGGAATTTTCAACAAAATAATGTGAATTTTTAACAAAATAGTAGAATGTGCAAGCAAAATTCTCAAAAATTTTAGAAAACAGTTGATTTTTAAATCCGAAAAAATGAATTTTTAACAAAAAAAAATACATTATAAACCAAAAATGAACATTTTCAACATAAGAAAAATAATTTTCAACAAATTAAGAATTTCAGTAAAGACAGACAAAAAGTTCCCCAAAATTTTTGAACTTTCAAATAGGAATTTTCAACAAAAATTTAATTTTCAATCAAACAGTTGCATTTTTACGAAAAAATAATAATAAAATTTCAAACCAGCAAAATTAGTTTTCTACAAAAAAAAAGAAGAATGTTTAACTAAAAAGGATCAATTTAACGAAAACGATTAAATTTAAACCAAAAAGTGTTGCATTTTCAACCAAATAGTTAGTTTTAAATCCAGATTGACGAACTTGGATGAACCAAAAAGGATGACTTTTTAACAAAACACTTTAATTTGCAACAAAATAATTACAATTTTCAAAAAAAAAAGTTCAATTTCCAAACAAAAAATTCCACATTTTAGCAAACAGTTGATTTTCAAATCATAAAAAATTTCATTTTCAATTTAAAAAATCCACGAAAAGTGTAATTTTTGAATATCAACAAAAAAAGTATTTTCTATAAAATAGTTCAATTATAAATCCAAAATTCCAGACAAAGTTTCAAATTTTATCCAAATTTATAATCAAATAAAAAGTCCGACATACAAGATGAATTCTCAGAAAATGTAATAATTGGATTTTGAACAAAAACCGAAAAGTTAAAAAAAGCTTAGTTTTCTACAAAAAAAGTCGAATTTATAACTAAAAAAGATCAATTTCCCAAAAATGATTAAAACTTAACAAAAAAGTGGAATTTTCCACCAAAAAAGATGCATTTAAAAAAAATACTTGAATTTCGAAGAAAATAATCTAATTTTCAACGAAATAGTAGAATATTTACCCAAAAGAGATGAATTTTGAACGAAAAATATAATAGTAGACTTTACAATTAAAAATATTTGAATTTTCTTATTGGCTCCTATGAATTCAGTTCGCATTTAATCGAAGAAACGAGAAAAGGGGAAAGTGTCTTCAAAACAGGGAAGAATTAGACTTTTTTTTAAAAAGGGGCAAAAGGGGTAATGGGGGGAACGTTTTTGAAGCCTAGAAACAGTAATTATATATATTTATCGTTGAATTAAAATACTCACGACACAGAAGAATTGTTTGATATATTTTGCCTCCTTTTCTGTTATATTTATACAATCGCCGTGATACCACTCTTCGCAAGCATCGCAGCCACTTAAAAAATAAAAGGAAAACTAAATTTGTATTCCTATTCCTAAAGAATTAACATATAAAAATATATAAATAAATTCTTGACTTACATCATAAATCGAGAACTGTCGGAACTGCGGCAAATACAATATTCCTGCCCATCCTGTTTCAAGAGAGTTGCGATTTTGCTCTTTCTTTCCGGAAGCACAAATTGCTTTGCAATTTCCTCTCTCTATAAACGACGATATAATGCAATTTTAATTAATTTATATTTATTTAATGTTTGTTGACGCTTTTGTGATTTTTTTCCGAAATTATCAACTTTTCAGATAGAGCGAAGCAATAATCAATTAAATTTCACAACAATCATTATTTAAACCATTTATTATTATTTTCAACAATATTTCCTTAAAATACTGCTAGAAAGTTGCAGTTTTTTCTCAAATTGTCCACTTTTTGTCCACTTTTCAATTAGAGTGAAACCATAATAAATTCAAATCAAAAAACAGAATTGTTTAAAAAATGTATTATTATTATTTGTAATATTTATTAAATTAATTATTATTTGTAATATTCTCTTTGAATAATGCTTTATTTAATTAATAATTTGATTCCTTTCAATAAATAATTATTGTTTATAGCAATTTTCTTTTAGAACAGAGTTAGAAAGTCCCGTTTTTTAAACGAAATTTTCAACTTGCTTTCAAATTTTAAGTTAGAGCCAGACAATAATCAATTAAATGTAACGTGAGTAATTATTTAAACCATTTATTATTATTATTAATAATATTCTTTTTGAATAATGCTAGAAAGTTGCGGTTTTTTCTGAAATATTAAATTTTTTGTATACTTGTCACTTAGAGCGAAGTAATAATTAATGCTATTTAATAAGCACAATTATCTAAATAAATTATTATTGTTTATAACTATCTTCTCCTATAATAGTGCTACAAAGTTGCGTTTGTTTTTAATATTCCACTTTTTGCCAACCTTCCAATTCGAGCTAGGTAATAATTCAAGCAATTTTACAAACATAATTGTTTGGACAAATTATTATTGTTTATAACTATCTTTTTTAGAGTAATGTTAGAAAGTGGCAGGGTTTTCAAAAATGTATAGCTTTTCTTTAACTTTATATTTAACAACAAATAATAAACATTAATACTAATTTGAATAAAAACGTCCTCAGTAAGTACTTCAAGGAAAATGGACATTTTATATGATCCAAACAGATTATTTGAAAAATATTTCAAAAATCTGTTTAGTTCAGGAAAATATATTCACAAAAAAAGAAATAATTTAAAACAAGATTTAAAATAAGTTAAAATTGTAAGACAGAACCGCCACCACATACTAATTATCTAAGAGAAAATAATTATAAACAATAATAATTTGCTTAAACAATTATGTTTGCTAAATTGCATTAATTATTACCTCTCTCTAAGTGAAAAGTCAACAGAAAGTTAAAAATTCCAAGAAAAACCGCAATTTTAATAATTTTATTTTAAAAATTTAATAATTTTAAATTTGCACAAAAAATATTAATTTTCAACCAAATTTATGAAATTTCTACGAAATATTTTAATCTTCCACAAAAATAGATTAATTTTCTACCAAACAGTTTCATTTTTAACCCAAAAAGATGACATTTCTACCAAAAGAGATGATTGCTTAAACCAAAAAGAAAAAGGAAAATTTACATTTAGTATGATCCATATAAATTTTTTAAAGCATATTTCAAATATTCGTTTCATTTCATAAAAATATATTCAAAAAAACAAAAGACATTGTTTAAAACATGTTTTTTCTAATGTTTATTTATTATTCATAACCAAAAAGCCAAAGCAATGTTAAATTTTTTTGAAAGAATCGCAACTTTCTGGCAATTATCCGAAAGAAGATAGTCATAACCATTAATAATTTGTTTAAATAATGAATTTAAAGACAATAAATCCTCGGCAAAAACAGATTAATTTTCTACTAAAAAAAATTGCACTTTTTACGAAGAAAGATGACATTTCTACCAAAAAAGTTGATTTTTTAAGACACTCTATGGTTACGGAATTTTCTGTGATGTCATCATTTTTGCTCAAATTGCATTAATTATTACCTCAGTCAAAGTGAAAAGTGGACAAGAAGTTGCAAATTTGAGAAAAAATCGCCACTTTCTAACATAAATCAAAGAGAATATTATTTAAAACAATAATATATTTTGTAAACAGTGACTTTGTTAAATTAAATTAATTATTACCTTACTGCAATTGAAAAGTAACCGAAAAGTGACAAATTTAAGAAAAAACTGCACCTTTCTTTCATTATTCCAAGAGAATACTGTTGTAAATAATAATAAATAGTTAAACCTAATATTGACGATTCTCAATAAAATGTACAAAAACGTTTTTTTTCATGGGGCTTGCAGAATCTCTAAATTTCATTGGAAAAAACGCATTTATTGTTTTGTGGATTCGAACAAATTTAGGGCAATTTGCATGAAAATTCGAAAAAAGATTTTTTCTAATCCTTTTTTGGACCACACAATTATGCAGACACAGAAATAAATGATTGCAACCAGAAAAAACATTAAGATTGTTGACATTTTTTGTTAAAGTTTAGCAAAATTAATAATTAAACCCAAGTGAGTATTTCTTCAGCTGAAGGAAATTCCTTTATTAATTATTTTACTAATAAAATTTTTTTACTAGATCAAAATGAACTGATTAGCGAATAAACAGAAAAATAGTAAAAACTATCAAAATTACATTTATGTTGTACTTATAAAAGAATGTTATTTTTAAGTTAAGAATATGAAGTCATGAAAACATGATCCATTCTGACAGTGAAATGTAAGAATTGTAGGTAAAAAAAAAACAAATTTGTCACTTATTTTGACAATAACTTAAAAACATAACCTTAAAATGTAATTGTCTAGAGAAATGATAGAAAAAGGCACTTACAGATAATCCATTTTGGTGTTTGTCATTCATAATTGTTGGAAATATGAGCGTCCACTTTACTGTTAAACAAAAAAGAACTTCGGTGCAAGATAACACGCAGAAATCACTTTATTTAATACGAGAACATTTCACTAAAAATTTCCAGGCGGCCATTTTAGAAGTTTGTTTTTTGCGCCTATTTGAATCTTTCTCCGCGCAGACATTAAATACCGCGAAAACTTGATTTTAAAACTATTCTTCACAAATAAAACAGTTTTTCTAAAACCAATATTATTCTATTACTATATTTTTTTAATTTAAAAAATTTGAAAGATCGATTTCTTTAATCTATGAACAATATTTTATAATTTATTTATAGAATAAACATTCCTTTACATTTTTAAAGTATTTTAAACAAAATATTCGTAACTTATAGGATTATAAAAATAAAAATAACCAGCTTTTTAGATAAAAAAGAGCAGTATTGAAATTATCTAAATTAATTCCATCCTGTTTAAAAAGAGCCATAAAAACATATTATAAAAATAAGCAACTGATTCTGAAAATTGAACTTAAAATCATTATTTTGTAATTTCTAAATCATTTTAATTAATTTGGTTATCTCAAAGTAACTTACAAAAAGTAATTTGATTCAAAAAGTAAAAAACTGAACATAAGTATAATAAAATATTGCAAAAGCGCGAAAATATATAAATTTGAAAAAGAAGTTAAATCATTTTTTTTACTCTGTTATAGTAGAAGAATAAATTCGGAAAAAATATTTCTAAAATGTAGTTTCTACCTTTTGAACATGAAAACATATATGAAATTAAATTTTCAATAAATTAGGCAGGAAAACGGTTTAAGATAAAAAATTTCTTCCTTTCAGTGGACAATATTTAATTTTTTATTGCAGAAGAGAATTAAAATTGATTTTTCCTCCTATCAAGTAGAAAACAAATTCAAAAATTAATTTTCTCCATTTCCCGATTTAAAGTAAGACATTCCTTGAAAACTAGTTTTCTTATTTTGTCTCGCAAATTTTCAAAGTGGGACTATTAAAAAATAAACTATTTATTGAAAATAAACTTCTGTATTAAAAATTTGATTTTTGGTTTGTTTTAAAGATTCATCTCTTTTCATAAAAATTACATCTTTTTCATCAGAAAGGTAACTGTTTGGTAGAAAAATTCGTATTTTTCGCTTGGAAATAAAAAATGTTGGTAGAAAATTCAACTATTTGGTTGCAAATTAAGTTATTAAGTTATGCAATAAAAATTAGCTTGAACTTTTGTTAACCTACCTCTTTCGGCAACAATTTAATCTTTTTTGTATTTCTCTTTGGTGGAGGATTAAACTATTTTGTAGAAAATTCATGAATCTGGTTCAAAATAAACTTTTGTTGAAAATTCATATATTCGGGTTGAAAATTATATTGTTTTGTAGAAACTTAATCGTAGAAATTTAATCTTCTTTTTTATTCAAAATTTCAATTTTTTGGAGAGTCATCACATTTTATAGTGCAAAAGTCACCTATTTTATTGAAAATGCAACGATCTCGTTGAAAATTAATTTGTTTATTGTAAATTCATATTTTAGGGATAAAATTCAACAGTTTAGTTGATTTTTTTCCTTCTTGGCTGAAAAATAATTTTTTAGTTAAAAGTTCAATATTTTTCTTTAAAGTTCGTTTTTGTTGTTAAAAAATTCATCTCTTTTCGTAGAAATCTCTTCTTTTTTGTTTGAAAAATCATATTTTCGGGTTAAAAATTCGTCTTTTCGGGTACAAAAGTTGTCTTTTTCGTTAAAAAAGTAATTTCTTTTCCTAGAAATTGCATCTTCTTCTGCTGTTGAAAATATAATTCTTCTTGTAGAAAATGAATCATATTTTCGGAGTGAAAAGTCAACTACCTTTCTCAAAATTAATATTTTGTTGTACATTTTTTTGGCAAAAAATTAACCTTGTTTGATAAATTATGTATTTTGTTGAAAATTCGTCTTCTTTTATAGAAAAATAAATTTTTGTTGTTAAGAATGCCACTTTTTCGTTCAAAAGCAATCTGTTTTAGTTGAGAATTAAACGCTTCAGTTCGAAATTAATTTTCTTATTGAACATTTAATAATAATAACAAATTTTCAAAATTTTCGGAAATTTACTTTCATTGAAAATTTAATAATTTGGTTGAAAAATAAATAAAATATTTTTTAAACTAAAAATTAATCTGCTCCATTTTTGGTGGAAAATTTATGTATTTTTTTTTTAAATTTGCCTTTTTTGGTAGAAAATTCAATTTTTTGTTAAAAAATGCCACTTTTTGGTTAAGAAGAAATCATTCTTAGTTGAGAATTCAGCGCTTTTGTTTGAAATGATTTTTTGATTGAAAATTTAATAAATAAAAATTTTCTAAATTGTCGGAAATATTTTGTGTAACTTTTTTTCGTAAGATAACTTTTTTAACTAAAAATTAACATATTCCATTTTTGACGGAAAATTTATGTCTTGTTTCAAATTTGTTTTTGGTAAAAAATTGAAATTTTTGGTTAAAATGCCACTTTCTCGATCAAAGTAATCTGTTTTAGTTAAGAATTCAACTATTTTGTTGGAAAGTTTTTTTTTACTTGGTTAAAAGTGGAATTACTTTGTTGATTTTTTGTTGTTGTAAAATAATTTCTTAAACTGAAAATTAACCTATTCTATTTTCGGTGAAAAATCTATGTATTTTGTTTAAAACTTGTATTTTTTAGGTATAAAAAAACTATGCTTTTTGGTTAATAAATTATATATTTCGTCGAAAATTTGTTTGTTTTTTTTTTTGTAGAAAATTAATCTTCTTGGTCCAAAATTCATTTGTTTGATTGAAAATTTATTTATTTTGTTGAAAATTCTTCTTTTTATACAGTAGTTATTTATTTGGTTAAAAACACCACTTCTTTTTGGCGCAAAAGTAATTTGTTTTAGTTGAAAATGCAACTTTTCTGTTCGAATTTTTTTTTTTAATTGAAAATTTAATAAATAGAAATTTTCGGAATTGTCGGAAATTTACTTTTATTAAAAATTTGGTTGAAATTGAAACTACATTGTTAGATTTTTTAATTCAACTAATATGTGAAATGTTTTTTTGTAAAATATTTTTATAACTAAAAATTAACCTATTCCATTTTTGGTGGAAAACTTATGTATTTTTCTTTACATTTGTCTTTCTTGGTAGATAATTAAATTTTTGGTTAAAAATGCCACTTTTTGGAAATTTACTTTTATCGAAAATTTAATAATTTGGTTGAAACTGAAACTAAATTTTAAGATTTTTTTATTGAACTATTGTGTGAAACTTTTTTTATCATGAGATAACTTTTTTAACTAAAAATTAACATATTCCATTTTTGGCTGAAAATTTATGTATTTTGTTTCAAATTTGTTTTTGGTAAAAAATTGAAATTTTTGGTTAAAAATGCCACTTTCTCGATAAAAAGTAATATGTTTTAGTTAAGAATTCAACTATTTTGTTGGAAATTAAAAAATTAAATTAAAATAAAATAATAAAATTAAAATTAAAAAAACTATTTTGTTGGAAATTAATTTTTGTATCGAAAATTTAATAACTTGCTTAAAATTGGTACATTGAATTGATTAAAAATTTATTTATTTTGTTGAAAACTCATCTTTTTAGATAGAGATTTAAATTTTCTTGGTAAAAAATACCACTGTTTGCTTGAAAAAAATTGGTTATGGTTGAAAATTCAACTACTCTGTTGATCAAAATTCATCTTATTCCGTACAAAATTACTATAGTGTTTAATTTAGGAATTTTTGACAAATAATTTAAGCATATTCTTAAATTTATTCATTATCATAGAAAATTATTCAATCTTCATACTTAAAATTCATTGCATATTTTTACATATTAATACTTAGTAAAATTTATTTCCCTGAGATTATTGAAAATGATAAAAAGAATTTGCACTTAAATCAGTATAAATCCAGTACTTCAAAAGTTAAATTTACAACAAAAAAATACATTCCTATTTTATTTTATTATTAAATTTTTTTTAACATTTTAACACGTTCGAAAGATTTCCGTCTCCAAACAAAATTTCCTCACATTTCCACGCTTTCCAGATGAATCTACACTCTGTAATAACAAGTTCGATAACAAAATAGTCACCTCATGTTTCTTTGTTGTGAAAGCATTTATTTATTCATCCTTTTTTTCAATTTAAATAATAATCCAGACAAGGATTGGCGTGAACTTAGGAACTGTTCTAGCGCAATTGACGAATCCAAAACTAAAAAAGGTCTTCATAAGACTTGCGTAATTCGTTTATAATAATGACATATTTTCCTTTTTATCCTCCATACTTTTTTCCCTTCATTTTTCGACTTTTTTTCATCAATTTTTTTTTCTAATTCTATAATCGTAGAACAGTGTTGCTTCCGACATGATAGTGACATTTTTATTGGAACGTGTGCAACAAAAATGAATAAACAGCGACATATCACAGTACCGTACGCAAAGCTTTTTTGTCGCAGATAGAACAGCTTAAAAGCCATCAAACAAAAAAAAGACGGTAGAGTCTACTCGACTTCTTTTCCATTTTACACCATTAATTAAGAAGAACGTCTCTCTTTTCTCGTTTCTGTAATAGCGTTAACATATTTTTCTTTTCTTTTCTATTTTTTTTGTGTCCTTATACAACATTCTTGTGGTCGATATAATTATAATATCTCATATTTCGTCTGCTTTGCTGGTTTCTGAGGTTCTCTCTCTCTCTCTTATTTTTTTAAATATTAGTAACAAAGTAGTGTTAAGTGATCATCAAGTTTTGCACATTCGGTCATCCAGCGCCCCCGCCCCAAAAAAAGCAAAAATTGAAATTAAAAAAAAGGGATATTCATATACTTTTCAAACTTTATAATTAAATTTTACTACAGGCTCAATTACCGAAAATCCAAAACCCACAAATACTGCGATCCAAATTTGAAATGAATGCACGCCTCGAAAATAAGGACTTTTTTCCCTCGTTTTTATGGCCGTGCAAGGAATATACGAAAATAGTTTCAAAATTAAGTTCTCAGGCTTTCTTTTCTTCTTCTTCTTCTTTTGTTGTTGTTGTAAATCTTAATCGAAATTCGATATCGATATTCTAAATCCTCCGCTATATAATTTTTAAAAAACGACCTAAATTAAACTAAATCACAAAACCGCAAATATTTAGCATTCATTTTCGTAAAAAAATCGGACTTTTTCAATTTTGACAATTGGAGTCGTGCACTCTTTTTCTTTGTTTTTTTTTTTGTGTGTGTTGTTTTTCTTTTGTTTGAAACTGATCGCTTTTAAAATACCCTTACAAAGGGACTTTGGCAACATACTAAAAGTTGGCAACAATATCCTTTTTTTTCGTGTATCTCTCAGCCGGGCAGTACAGCCTCTCGCAACAAATTTATTTCGCACACGCACACAGAGATTTATCACACATTAACACACAGAAGCACACACTCTTGCTTTTCTCTTCTCCCCTTCAATTAATCATAATAATGATAGGCTCTTCTTCTTCTTCTTTAAATAATATCTAATAATAACATATAATAATAATATTAATAATAATAATAATAGTAATAGTCATCGAATAGTTTGACGATAGCCATCATAATAATTAATAATTAATAAACGTCACAGACTGCCCCTTCCTCCGTATACATAGAATCATTTATATAGTTATATATACAAAACCGTGGAGTGTTTTACATGAATAACAAAGTAAAGATACACTTGTACAAAGGCTAGGATTGAGATCGTCTTTTACTCGGTTATTATTAGCCCCCACGATCTTTTTTTTACTTTTTTTTTGTTGTTGTTGTAAATTTATTTCCGAAATGCCAAAATTCAAAGACACTAAATTGGAAGAAATGGGTTCTCCGAAAAAATCGACTTCTCATCGAATTCTGAACGAAGCTGAAAAACTTATTGTCTCTTCTTCTTTTTTTTTACATTCTCATTTATTTAAGTATTTTATACTTTTACAAGGGAGAGTTGTTATTTCTTAAGTATCATCATTTTTATTCAATTAGAGAACGAAATTCACTTTTGACTCCTCTTGTATTCCAACTATAGATCAAAAATTTAGTTTTAATTCCACGTAAATCTAATCAAAAGGCAAAAATAACTCAAATCGAAATTTCCATTCTTCAATGAAACAAATCTTCCGGTGGGAAAAGAAAAACAAAAACAAAAAAAATAATAATAATATATCAATCGGAACATTCTTAAACTTGTCAATCGATGCGGGCAAAAAAACCTTTCACCGATTTCTAATGCCCGGGAAGTTAAATCACCAAAGGCGCGTTTTGAATTCTCATCCGAAGTCCCGACAACTAAATTTTCCCAAACAAGTCGTTCGGATAAAAATTCTGGCGTCTTTCCCTTACGAAAAATAAGTCACGAGATCTCTTAAAATAAGAATTACGAACCGATCTCTTAAACCTTAAATTTATCAATTTACAGTCCGCGACTCTCGAAATCACAAAAGAAAAAAAAAAATTCTGCCCTTTTCCGTGAATCTTCGGGAATGTACGCGAAAAAATAACTGTGCAATGACTTTTACTATTAGATTAAAAAAGCGGACATTCTTCTCAATGGCAGTAAAAATCCTTTACTATTTTTTTTTCTCTCTCCCCGAAAAAAGAAAACGGAAAACAGCTCCAGGCCGTTCCTTTGAAAAATAAAAAAAAATAAATAGTGTACCTCGGCGATAAAACTGTCGGTTCTCTTCTTCTATTTTCCCTTTTCCTTTTAGTAAAGTATAAGTCTGCAATAAAAACGAAAATTTCGTAGCTTAAGCTTTTCTCGAAGCTGTACCGCCGAATCGAATTTCTTTTTTTTAAAGGCCTCGCAGAATCGGGCAAAAACTGAAAACAAAGGCCGAAGAGCGAGGCCTTGCTTGCTCGCTTGTATTTCGAGTTTCGAGTCTCCGGAGAGAAAATCGACACGAAATTAAAAGAGTTGCAAATTTAAATTAATTTACGATTAATTAGCGTTAATACTAAAACAGACACAAGGCAATCACATCGCAATCCCCAGACCACCGGAAATTGAAATGAATTTTTAACTAGAACTTGGAAAAAGCTGGGAAATTTAGGCAAATTTTTTTTTTTTTTGGCGAAATTAACCGAAATTTCAAAGCATTCCACCAACACTACAAAATTGCAAATTTTTAAATTCTGGGCTCCAGGATTGCGAAATGTTTGAGCAAAGCTTATTGAGGACACGCCTTTAAAAGCGTATCCTTTTTAGTTGATTCTGCATAGTTTCATGTCCCTGGTGATTGCTGTTCGAACTTCGAACGACTCTGACAAATTGTATTATTACATACTGGAAGAACACTTGATAACCCTTTTTCTTTGCGCTTCAAAAAACACCGATTTTTAACCCCACGAAAGAAAATACAAGAGATGAAAAAAAAAGAAAATACTCGAAAACTTCCCATCCAGCGGGGCTTTTTCGATTGGCATTCTACATTTTTTACACAATAAATATTTCGAGAACGAGAGAAGACCCCACTTCCAATCTCGTAACTGTGTTAGCCAAAAGTTCCTTATATTAGTTCACTAATATCAGTAATTAATAATAATAATAATAATAATAATAATAATCAACATGCAATTTTAAAAACTTTAAAATAAATATTAAAATTAGATGCTGCTCAATAAAATTTGGTTTCTTTCCTTTCCCTGATCCGCGGCGGACGCGATAAAAAAAAGAAAAGAAAATAATTTCACGTCTTTTTCTTCCTCTTCTTCTTCTTCTTCCTGTTCTTCTTCTTCTTCTTCTTCTTCTTCTTCTTCTTCTTCTTCTTCTTCTTCTTCTTCTTCTTCTTAAGCGAGACACCAACG
>JAWWLR010000127.1:34787962-34799064 GCA_035041075.1 Acraspis erinacei
TATAGAAAATCCCTTCTTTTTATTTAAAAATTCCCCCTTTAATTTTAAAATGTTGTTTTTAAATTCTGGGTTCAGAATTAATCTCATTTGTTTAAAAATTTAACTATTTTGTTAAGGACTCTTCTAATTGGACAGAAAGTTCCATCTTTTGAAACTGAACGAATTAAATTTTAAATCATCCAATTTTCTGATATTTGAAATTATTCAACTTTTAATCTCTTGAAAATCAAATCGTCCATCTGTGGAAATCTTCAAATATGCACGATTTATAAAACATAAACATTTTAAAAGTTTCAATTAAAAATTTACGAATTTCGATACTTAAACTATGAAATTTTAAATAACTTTAAAAAAAACTTTTTAAACAAAATTTCAGTTTTTCCAAACCTTCTTAAAAGCCACTCCTTTTCCCAATTATTATAAATTTTAGATCGTAAACAATTAGGAGAATTATTTAAAAAGAAGATGAAAAAAAAATAAAATAAAATACCTAGGAGGCATGCTGCTCGCAGATTTCCTCCTCAGTTCCGGAGAAAGTGGTGTTCTATAATCGTTAGAAAATCCCCTGGACCTCTGAAGATACGACCCGGAAGTGGATAAATTTTGTGCCCTGCTGCCACTCGAACTTCGCCTCTGTTTTTTGCTCTTCTTCTTTTTCGTCACGACGAGAAACTCCGGCTCAGCTTCCGACTCTGTTAAATTAAGTTTTTTCGTGGAATTCCTGCGAGTCGTGTACTCGTCTCCGGTGTCGTTACAATAAATAGACTGACCTTCTTCAGTTCCCCAAGATCTGCGATCGCCCCTAGAATCCACAGCTGAATCCCCGGTGCTCCTCTGTTTCGAACGACGAAGGGAAATATTTATCGCACCTGCAAACAAACAAAAATCATAATTACGTGAATGATAAAGTTCCAAGACTTTACAGGGTGCCCGTAAAAGTTAATTTTCTAAATTCCCCGAATATTTTTTCATTTTCCCTGACCATTCACAATTTAAAGACGAAAATTCTAATCTTATAATGTTTTTAATACAGAATCTTCTCAATTTCCAAAAAATTCCATTGAATTTCTTCAAACTTTTTGAATCTCTTTAATATTCCTTGAAATTTTTTTAAATTCCCTTAATAGGGTGGCCGTTTTAATCAAAGAAAAAAACTCCTGGTCATTTCCCGGTTCGAAAACATTTTTCACGGTCAATAAAATTGAAAATTTCGAACTCGAAAGCTTAAAATTTTGTCCATTTGCAGTAATAAAAAATGAACTACAAATTAAAGCACTTAAAATGGAAATCTAGAACTTTAAACTTTTGAAATTGAAGCTTAAGTTTTTTCATTAAAAAATATTTTATTCAATATAGCTCAATAATTTACACGTAAAAAATAGAAGGTGCTAACAATTTTCAATTGTAAAATTTGAAACACAATTTTCGAAATCTTTTAAACTCTTTCTGAATATTCTTTTAAAATAATATTCCAAAATGATAAATTATTTTCAAATTTCCTAGGAATCTTGCGAAAATGTTTTTATTCTTTTGAAGCCTTTCATAATTCTTATAAAGTTTCTAATTTTTTTTTTAATTCTTTGAGAATCTCCATTTTGTTTTAAATGAAGCTATGATTGTTTGAACAGAAATTTCGGTGCGAATAGCCGAATTTTGTCGGTACACTTCGATTAAATTATTTAAAATAATTTTGAGTGTTAAATTATTTTTGAATCTTTTCAAAACTTCCAAATATCTCTTAAAATTACTCGAATTTTTTCTGCAAATAATAAGTGTTCAATTAATAATAATTTTCCAACAGCGAGATCAATTTTCTAACAAAAAGGCGATTATTCAACAAAATACATGAATTTTCAAAGAAATAGTTGAATTTTGAACTAAAACAATACAATTTTCACCATACATTACTTAGTTAAAATTTCGTTTAAAGAATAATTTGATTAAAATTTAATATTGATAGTCAAAACTGTTGAAAAAGAAGACGAATGTTCACGAAAATACATGAATTTTTAATTAAAAAGATAAATTTTCATCCAACAATTGAATAGCTACATTTTCAGTTAAACAATTATTATTAACCGAAGAGATGAATTTTCAAATAAAATATTTGATTTTCAAATGGTCAGTACAAAAAATTAATTTTCCTAAAAAAAACAACAAATTTTCAACAAAATAGTGACAGTTTTAAATGGAATAGTTTAATTTGCGGTAAAAAAATTAATTGTCAGCCAAAGAAAAAACGAATTTTTAAGAAAATAATTCATTTTTCATCCAAGGAGATGAATCTTCAACCAAAAAATTAATTTTTAACAAAAGAGTAACTTTCAACCAAGAAATTTAATTTTTATAAAAAAAAAAAAAAAAAACGATTTCTGAACAAAAATGTAGTAGTTAATGTTTCAATCTAAAAATATTTAAATTTGTTTGCCAAAAAACAATGAAATTTAACCAAAAAGAATGATTATTAACCAAAATACATAATTTTTCAACCAGATTATTGAATTTTCAATTGAAACCGATTAATTTTCAACAAAGAACAGAACAGTTAAATTTTCAGTTAAAAAAATTAAATTCAAACAACAAAACTAATTTTTAACAAAATTGTTCAGTACAATAATGTAAACCTATTTTTACAGATTAAGAATTATTGTTATTCTATTTAATATTGTAATTTAAAAAAAAATTAAGCAAGCTATCGAAAACATTCCTCTACTTTAAACCAAATTTACTGAAATTTCCATGCTTTCAAGTTTTTTATTTTATGTTTTTGAAATAAAGCTTACATATTCCACATTTTCCATTTTTATTAGACCCGATCAAGGGTAAGATTTTAACTTTATTTTGAATTTATTTATTTATTTTATTTATTAGTATACTTACAACTAAAGTGATTTTATTCAGTAAACCATACTTGAAAATATCCTTATTTTACCAAAATCATAAAAACTTAAATTTCTTGGCACTATTTTTAGATTTATTTAACAAACAAAGAAACAAAACCAACCTTTAACTTGAATCAATACAAACTTTGACAGGGAAATTTTTCAATTATTTACTGTTGGTTATGTACTGTTGGAAATTGTAATGTAAAATAAAAAGTCCTCAAATATTTATAAATAATAAGGAAAGAACACTTTGTATCAATAAATATTGTCCATTAAACTTCAAATTTTGATTCTAATATATAAGCATGCCAAAGCAATGTTTCAATTAGGGAAAAAGTGTGAATAATGAAGATAATTTTTTTTTTCAAGTTGAAAATTAATTTTTTTGCTTCTCATACATTCATTAATTATCTACTGTAAATAATTATTTTGGTCTTTCCTATATAAAAATTCCCTGAAAATTCCAGGTTTTCCAGGACAAAAAAAAATACATTTTTCCAAGTATCTTTCTTTTACAGTGAAAAATAATTTTCACTAAACATAAAAATTGTAGGTCTAGTGGAAATAAAAAAAGCATCATATGCAAAATTTATCATACGCACCCAAAATATGATTTTATGATAAAAAAATTTATCATTTCTTCAACATTAGTAACAGTGTAATGACAATTTTTTTAATCCAATAATTTGTTGTTGTTGATGTAATAAAAAAAATTTCAATTTCGTAAGTAATACACTTTTTTTTAGAATTGGTTGAAATATGACTGAGTTACCGAATTTTAAGCCCTTTCAGTTTTCAGTAAAATAATTAAACTTTGAAAACAATAGTTGAATTTTCAACCAAATATTTGAATTTTTAAGAAAATACTGGAATTTTCTGCTTACAAAAATAAATTTTCAATCAAATTGTAGAATTTTCAGCCTAATTCTCAATCTTCAAGTAAAAATATAAATTTTTAATTAAAAAAAATGAACATTCCAGTTTCATTTTCAAACAGAAATTAATTTACAAATAAAAAAATGAATCTGCAACCAAGAAAATAAATTTCTAATAGAGGCCAACTTCTAACCAAAAAAGAAATTTTTTTTTACAAAACAGTTGAACTTTCCTCTGCACATATTAATTCTCAACCAGGAAATTTCAAACAATACGAGTATTTTTCTACCAATAAGGACGAATGTTCAATGAAAAAAAAAAAAATTAACAGAAAATGGAAAAGTTACAATTTAAGGTAAAAAATTAATTGTAAAAAATAATATTCAACAAAATAGTTAAATTTTGAACAAACTGGCTCAACTTTTACTCAAGTAGTTAAATTTGCAATTTCAAAAAAAAAATCAGAGAAAAATAGAGTAGTTGCATTTTTAATTCAAGAAAAGATCAAATTTCTATCAAAACAGATGAATTTTCTACGAAAAACGTGACATTTCCACGAAGAAAGATTTTCCAATGAATAGAGAAAAAAATTTCAACCAAATTGTTAAATTTTCAAGCAAAAAAGAGGCGTCATTTATAAAAAAAGTGGAATTTTCAACCAAAAAGTTCATTTTCATCCAAAAAGTTGAATTTTGTAGCATAATAATAAAGCTTGTAATTCAAAAATGTACGCTTAAAAATTAAAATTTCAAAGGGGATTTTTTTAACTGAAAGATTTTCGAATTACGTATTGTTAACTGAATTAAACTTGGACAGATTTTTTGTCTAAAAATTTGTAAAATACCAGGTCAAAAGATACATTCAGGGTGGCCGTTTCAATCAAAGAAAAAAATTCCCTGTCATTTCCCGATTCCTAAAAAATTCGAAATTTTAATTCGAAAATTTTTAACTTTTATAAATGATAAAGTTTAAATATTCAGATTTAGTTCGAAAAACATAAAACCACATTATCATTTTCAATGCTCAAAATTGAAGATTCAATCAATGCATTAAAATTTTTTTAATTATATCATTTTCAGCAATTTTAAGCTAGAAACATTAAAAATTAATCGATTAAATTTTTTTATAAACTGAACACATCTTAAATTACAAGTTATTTTAATTTTAAAGAGTTAAAAAATCCTTCAAATGCTTCAATATTTTATTTCAAAATCTTGAAACATTTACATGTTCTTTGACATTTTTTTTGTTTCAGAACTTCTAAACATCTTTTAAAATTATTCGAATTTTTCCGAAACATTTTTTTAAATTCTGCCAAATTGAAAAAACAAAATTCCTTAAAATCTTCCACATTCATTTTTGATAATTTTGTAAATCTTTCTAAATATTTTTAAATATTCTCTCAAAATTGATTTTTTCTTTCGAAAAAATCATTTTCAATTTTTTTTTTAAAGAAAATGTTTTTTTTTCTGAAACCTTTCAAAATAATTAAAAAGCTTTTAAAGACCGAGATTCTGGTACTAATGGCTGGATTTTGTCGGTACACGTAGACATTTGGTTGGAATGATTAGAAATCGTTTCAAATTTTTAATTAATTATGAATTTGTTCAAAACTTTTAAATATTTATTCAACAATTGCACAATTTGACTTACAAATTAAATTGTTTTAAACAGAACAATTTAAATTGCAACGTACGAAATCTGAAAAAATGGAAGGTAATTACACTTTTCAACTGAATAATTTCAAGTTTAATGAATTTAAACAGGAAAATTCAGAATTTTTAACATTCATAAAATATAGAGTTAAAAGATTTGAATTAGGTTCCAAAAATATAAATCAAGGTTAGCATTTTTAACACTCTAAATAAAAAAAGCAATTAATGAACTTTAATGAACTTTAAAAAACTTAAAAGCTTTTAAATTATAAGTTAAATTATTTTTATTTTAAATAGTTTAAGCATCCTTAAAAAAATGTAAAATTTTATTTCAAAATCTTTAAAAATTAATTGAATTTGTCCTACAACATTTAGAAAATCCTGCGAATTTAAACAAATTTCTTTCAAATTTGGACTTACAATTAGCAATTAAACACTTATTATTTTTAGAAAAAATTATATTAATTTTCATAGATATTCAGAAGTTTTAAAAATATTCAAAATTAATTTAGAAGTTTTTTAAGGATTGTGAAATGCTTTAAACGAATAAAAACATTTTCTTCAAATTCCTCAGAAAAGTAAAAATTATTTTTCACTTTGAAAAATTATTTTAACAGTAAGGATTCTTGTTAATTTGATTTAATAAAAATTGTAGGAAAAATTCTATTAATTTTAATATATATTTAGAAGTTCTAAAAAAAAATTCACACACTTTGTTTAAATTACTTGACATCATTTCAAGTTTTAAATTAATTTTCAATCTTTCCAAAACTTCTAAATATTACTTTAAATTACTCAAATTTTGTCTAAAAAATAACAAGTATTCAATTATTATTTATATAACAAAAAAAAAAACAATTTCGCTTAGACATTTAACATTTTTTAAATAGAATTAAGTTTCAAATTGTTTACTTTTAAATATTTGGCGTCAATTTACTCGTCTTAAATTAACAGTCCAATATTTCTAAATATTAAATAATTATCCTTTTTTTTAATTCAAAAAATTTCAAATTAAGTGGGTTAATAATTGAATAATTTAGAGTGAAACAATATTTTTAATTTAATAAAAGCCTTTAATTACCAAAATCTATTATTATTATTATTAAGTTATTTTTAAGTTAAAAATAGTTTATAAAGTTTTAATCGCACAGATCCATTTAAAAAAATATTTATTTATATTTACAGTTTATAAAACAAAACTGTTTCTTGTCAAAAATTTTCAACTTCAAACGCTTTTAATTTTTATAATTGAAAAAGATAGCAATTCAACTAATTATTAACAAAAAAAACTGTTTAAATCGAACTTGGACAGATTTCTGTTCTGAAAATTTGTAAAATTTCCGGTCAAGAAATAAATTCCCTGTCATATCCCGGTCTCATAAAATTCCCGTCATTTCCCGATTATTATTCTTGGTTCAGCGGCCACCCTGGCTTTTCCAGGGTACTCTGCATAGACACCCTAAAAATTGCATTAAAAGAAGAACTTACTGTGCTGACTGGAGACACTGCTGGCGCCACTCGAGCTGGTGCTTTTCTCAATGGTAAGATCCTCGAGTTTCGTTTTTGAAATCTCCTCGAGAGAGTTGGATTTGTGAAGTTTGGCAGGAATCTGCTCCCTCTTCGAGTCTTTCTCGCGGTTTCTCGGCTTCGCACCAGAATTGGCTTTCACTCTCACACCGTTACCAGTCTTTCCCTTCTTTCCCTTCGACTCCTTGTTCTCGATGAAGTTCAAGAGACTGTCGATGTCTTCGGTGTTGCGGTGGCCCTCGACTTCTCCCGCTTTGTAGACAATTACGTTCGGCTCCTGGGTGTGCTTTCGGCGAACCTTTTTTCGCTCCCCATTGTTATAACCCTGAACTGCATTGCCATTCTCATCTAGTGACTTTTTCTCCACGGATATGGACGAATCCTTGACTGTGATATGTTGAGCTGTGAATCTGGAAACTGCTTCTGCAAAAATCCAAAATTTTATTTTTATTCTCAATCCTAATGTACAAATCAAGATCCTACATTTCATAAAATTAAATAGTTTTTCAATTTTCCCGATACACTAAAAGTAACATATTCATATTTTTCGCAAAACACAAAGAATTTTTTTAAATAATGACGTCCCTTCAACACAGCTCTTAACACAAAAGCTCACAAAATTGTAAAATAAATGAATTTTCACCAAAAAATTCTAAAATAATAAATGAATAGATTAATTTTCTATCAAGAAATAGATTTTCTCAATAAAATAAATCATTTTTCACGAAATATTTGAATTTAAAATCAAAGGAGACAAATTTTCAATCAGATTTAAATTTTAAACTAGAAAAAAAATCAGATTTCATCAGAAAATGGAATAGTTACATTTTTAGTAAAAAAAAAGTAATTTTTATCTCAATTGGAATAGTTTAATTTTAAACAAAAAATAAGTTTTCAATCTTCAACTGTACTAGTTGAACTTTCAACAAACAAAAATAATTTTTACTAAAAAATATAAATTGTCAACTAAAACTTAATTAAGTTGTAAATTATGAAAATCAATGTTCAATTAAAAAAGACGAATTTTCAACTAAAAAAGCGGATTTTTCAACCAAAAAAAAATATATATTTCCCCTCAAATTATGAAATATTCAACTGGAATAGTATTTTCATTTTCAGTTTAAGAAAAAAATTATTCCCGACCAAAAAAGAAACACATTTTCAATAAAATAGTTAAGTTTTTGGTAAAAAAATTCACTGGAATACTGAAATTTTCCACCAAAACGAAGAATTTTTAAGCAATTATATAACCTTTTAAAGGAAAAAAAAATTATTTTCTAACAAAGAAAAAGTAGAGTTTCTACTAAAAAAATCACTTTTTTAAACAAAATACGTAAATTTTCAATGAAATAAATTAATTTTAAATTTAAAAAGACAAATTTAAATCCTAATTTTTAAGTGGAACGGTAATATTTTCAGTTGAAAAAATGAAATTTCAACCATTGCTGATAAATTTTCAACTAAATTGATGAATTAATTATGATGTTAAATTTTCCTGATTACTGGTCAAAATAATTTTGTTACAGAAACGAGAAAAAAATTAGTTTTGAACAGTAATCAGCAAAATTTAACATCAAAATTAGTGAATTAATTAATTACCCTGATCGAAAAAATAACATCATTACTTTAAAATGATGAATCGTCAACTGGAATAGTTGAATTTTATACCTACCAAAAGATGAATTAAAAAAATAATTAAAAAATAATTAAAAAGAATTAAAAAAATAATTATTTATTAATAATAATTAATAAATAGTTGAATTTTTATCCTAAAAAGATAAAATTCCAAACAAAAATAGAAAAACGGAATTTTCCGTTAAAAATCTAGTTCTTAACCAACAAAAATTGGATCTTCAGAAAAATATTTAAATTTTCTACTCGAATAGTTTACATTTTTAGTTAAACAATTGACTTTCAACAAAGTAGGTACATTTTTAAAGAGAGATTCATTCTACATTAAAGTGATGAACATTCAATAAAGAAATCTAATTTCAAAAAATTTATTTATAAAAATTTTTTTTCCGTTTTATTTAAAGAAAAAAATTCCCGGTCACTAACCACTTTTTTCACGGTTCGTAAACATTTTTCACGGTCAATGATGTTTAAAGAATCGAACACTAAATCTCAAAATTGTTCCATTCGAAGTGATAAAAACTGAACTGGAAATAAAAGCGTTCAAAGCAAAACTCTTGATTTTTAAACTTTGAAAAATGAAGTTTAAATGTTGTTTCATTCAACAATGTTGTATTCAATCAACGAATTAAAATTTTTTCAAAATTCTAATTTCAGCTCAGAATTAGTTGAAAATGGAAATTTCTCTATTTAGACTCGAAATTTTAATTATTTTCAAAAAATTGACTGTTTAAATCCAGAATGCTAATTCTTTTCGAAAATTCTCCATTTCAACCAATTATAAGAATCAGATTTTTGTTGTTATAAAATTCCCTGTTTAAAATCATAATTTAATTTTTTTTCGAAAATACTTCGTTTCAACGCAGAATGATAATTTTGTTTATAATATTCAATTTTTCATTCGGAATTCTTATTCTCCTGGATAAATTCCAGTTCCAACTTAAAATTGAAAATTCCTTGTTCAAATCCAGAATTTTAATTCTTTTCGAAAATTCTCCGTCTCAACTAAGAATTATAATTTTTCTGTAAAATTCCCTGTTCAAATTTATATTTTTATTTTTTCTAAAATATCCTGTTTCAACTTAGAATTCATTCTTTAAAAAATGTCCCTGTTGTAGCTCGGAATTTATTTAAATTTTTAAATTCCCAGTTCTAAGATGAATTATAATTCTTTTGGATAAATGCCAGTTTCAACTCAGAATTGATTAATATTTGAAAAATCCCTGCTTCAAATCAGAATTAGAATTCTTTTGGAAAAATTTCCTGTTCCAATTTAGACTTTTGTTCCTTTTCAAAATTTTGTTCGAAAATTATTCTTATTCTCGATAAATTCCAGTTCCAACTAAAAATTTGTAAACAAATTTAAAGTTCCCCGTTCAAATTAAAAGTAGAATTATTTTTTTATTAAATACTTTAAAAATCCTTAGTTTTATTTAAAAATTGAACCATCTAAATGCTGTTTTACAGTTGTTGAAATTAATTTTTCTTTTTTAATTCTGTCAAATTTAAAGATATTTTCTTAAAATATTCCTCATTCATTTTTGAAAATTTTCTAAATCTTTATAAATCTTATTACGTTTTCTCTCAAAATTATTTTATTAAAATAAAAAATCGTTTTTAATTTTCCTGGGAAATGTTCTTTTATTCTTCTGAAGTCTATCAAAATTTTTAAAAAGCTTCTAAATTTACAAATTTTAAATCAATTTGGAATTTTTTCAAATCTTCTATATATCCCTTTAACTTACTCGAAGTTTTGAATATTTAATTTATAATTACTGATTTTAAATAAACAGTCAGATATTTATAAATATTAAGTAACTGCTTTTTTACATAATCAAAAAATTTGAAATTGCATGGTTTAAAAATGCATTATATTCGAGTGAAATTGTATTTGAAATTAAATAAAAGCCTTTAATTATAAATATATTATTTTGAAGTTATTTTGAAATTAAAAACATTTTATAAAGTTTCAACAGGACGTTCGCATTTTTTTAACTTAATAAGACTTTCCAATTGAAACAGTTTAATTTTTCACTTTTTCAATTTTAAAGCACAATTCAATTTAAAATATCTTTAATTGATTTATATTGACAGATACGCTTAAAAATTAAAAATCTAAAATGGAAAACTTTTAAAGTGAAAGGTTTTCGAATTACGCATTAAAAACTGAATACAGAAATCGAATTAAAAAAAAATCTTTCTTTGAAAATTATTTGAAATCTTTTTAAATATTCTCTTAAAATAAGTATTCAATATAAACAAAATAACTTTCAATTTTCCTAGGAATCTTCTTTAAGTTTTAACGTTAAAATCTAGAAATTCGTCAAACTTGAACGGATGTCGAATCATTTTGATACAAATCCATTAAAAAAATCATTTATGTATATTTAAAGTTGATAAAATAAAAGCGTTTTTTATTAAAAATGTTCAACTTCAAACGCTTTTCATGTTCAATTGAACCGCCGCATCGTAGAACGGGATATAAAATATTTTTCGAGGAGTGTGAGGGCCCCTGGTCGCTTTTTGG
>JAWWLR010000127.1:34832586-34866045 GCA_035041075.1 Acraspis erinacei
ACAAACTAGTTAAACTTTTAACTCAGTAGTTGAATTTTTTATCCAAAAAAAGATGGATTCTCAACGAAAAATGTAATAGTTAATATCTCAACACAAAAAAGATTTTGATTTTAAAACAGCAATTAATGAACCTCTCCCAAAAAATTCCCCTTTACCATATCATTCCCATTTCAAGAATTCTTCTATAGTAGACCTGAAATAAAATCATTTGTCAAACTCAAATTCATTCACAATCTAAATTGTTGCCACACCAACCCCCAATTATAATCTTCTACATAATATTTTATCCGAAACCAGTTTTTTCCAACTTCTAATCGAATTCCAAGTCTAATTTAAAATCCAAACTCAACCTCCAGCAACACTAATCGATGAAGCCCTTCAGAAAAAAAGAGGAAAAAAATCCCTCGATCCCTAAACAACTCCTGGAATAATTTTCAAATTAAAAAGCAGTAGTCTGACTCTTTTCAGCCTCTGAGAAAAGCTCATAAAAAGCTTTGTTAACCCAGACCAGCTGTGTCTGACGTAGCGATTGCTGACGATTATGAAACGGATCAGTGGCAATGCATCGACGTGTTGCAAATAGAAAAAAAAAATGATTGGAGAAGAACTTACAGTCTCAGGGAAATTGTCATGGTGTTGGTAATTTATATTTTTAGAGGGCACCCGAGTCGGGATTAATCCGTCGAGTTTCTTGCTCGTGCCGTGCTAAATGTGCATGATTTTTTTTTTATCGTCACTGTCACGGACCGACACAGCCACTGTCGCGAAAATCCCAACTTATCGAGGTCTGGGCGTCGTATTGTTAGGACAGTTTATCACTCGAGGAGTAAAAAATAATCTAGACGTGAAAAGAGCCGGGTTGGCAAAAATTTGTCAATTTTAAGGAGCGGGCGCGGCGCGCTCTGCTCGGCATGGTCGCCGCCATTACACTGGAAACACGGCCAATTCAGGGCCGCCTCTACTTCGGGTAGGTGGAAATAAAATTGATCGTCCACATCGTCATGATTCGCGATTAAACTTCGCGAGAGATCGACCTCGAATGAAACCTGAGCGCTTTTTCAAAGCCAAGCGCTCCAAAGAAGCGATTTTCCGAATCTCAGGTGTCGAACTCACTTCAGAGATCAAGAATAGTGTAAATAGTCTCACAAAATGGTAAAATAGTGTCAAAATAGTGTCATAATATTTTTCAAGGACTAAAAAAACATGTAATCTGAATTTAAACGTGTATTGTCCGAAATTACAAAGTGTGGGGTGGAAAATTAGCTTTATTTTTTAAACAAAGTTTCGAGTTTTATAACTTAATATTTTGAAAGTATTAAAAATGAATTTTCAATTTTAGTTAAAATGTTATTCTATAGTTTATATAACATCAAGTGTTCTATTTATTTATCGCAGGCTTCAGAGTCTTTTTACTATTATCATATTTTTCTATTTTTTTCACTTAAATACGAAGAATTAATCTTTGTGGGTAAAAACTTTATAATTTATTTTTAAATTATATGATTTTGTTGAAAATTTGATAATTTTGTTCAAAAGTAATACTTTTTGGTTGGGAATTCAACTGGTGCGCTGAAAATGCGTCTTTTTGACATGAAATTTAAAAAATTTGACTGAAATTTTCTTTCTTTATAACCTTTTTTATTTCAAATTAAATTCTTTTTTGTTAAAATATAAACTATTTAAATTTTCATTAAAAATTAATCTTCTTTAGCTGAAAATGCAACTCTTTGGATTAAAGTTTAATTACTTTCTTAACATTTCTTTTTTTTGGGTTGAAGATTCATAATTTTAGTTTAATTTTGTGTTTTTTTATTAAAAATTACTAAATTTTTTTTATTAGAAAATTGCAATGCTTTGTAGAATATTTGTATTTTTTGCTCAAAAATTCAAAAATTTGTTTAAAAATTAAACTATTTGGTTGCAAATTTATTGAGTTTGTTGAAAAAAAGTATTTTTTGGTAGACATTTTTTTGTTTTGATAAAAATTAATTTTTTTTTAGTTGAGAATTAAAGTATATAATTGAAAATTCGTTGTTGGGGGAGGGAATAAATCCAAGTGTTTTTTATTTAAAATTAAAATCTGTTTTTATTCAAATATCATCTAATAAGATTTTCGTTGAAAATTCCACTCCCACGTTTAAATACTTTCTTAACAGTTCATTTTTTTCAAGACTCATAATTTTAGTTTAAATTTTTTGTTATTAAAAATGACTAATAATATTTTTTAAACTACTTTGTTGAACATTTATCTTGTTCGTTTGAAAATTCATCCCTTCCTGTAAAAATAAATAATTTTTTAGTTTAAAATGCAACTATGTGGTTAAAAATTTACCTGTTTCGGTTGAAAATTAACGTTCTTTGCAGAAAATTCTTTTTTCTGAAGATTTGTATTTTCGGCTTAAAATGTTTAAAATTTGTCTGAAAATTTAACTGTTTGGTTGAAAATTTATAGATTGGGTTGAAAAAACGTCTTTTTTTATAGAAAATAAATTTCTTGATTGAAAATTAATTTGCTTTAGTTGAGAATTCAAGTATTTTATTGAAAATTGGGCTGGGGGGGGGGGGGGTAAATCCTACTGTTTTTTATTTTGATTTTTTTTTACTATTTTCGAATAAGAAATTTAAAAATTTGGAAGAAAACGTAACTATTTGGTATAAAACTTATGCATTTTTTTGAAAACTCGTCTTTCTTGGCAGAAAATCCATTTTTGTTGTTAAAAATGAAACAGTATGGTTGAAAATTTAATTTCTTCTTTTTTTAACTTCAAGGTTTAAAATTAAACAATTTGATTGCAATTTTTTTCTTGACAACGAATTTGCTGCGGTTTAAAATTCAACAACATATTTTTTTTAACGTTCGTCGTTTTAGTTTGCAAATTCATCTCTTTCTGTGAAAATTTCACAATTTTGTATACAATTTAAGAATTTGCTTGAAAATTTATGTATTCTGTTGATAATTCGTATTTTTTGGTACATAATCAATTTTTCTGGTTAAAAAAATAACGGTCTAATTGAAAATTTTTGAAAATTTCTTTTGCAACTGAAAAGTTGAATTTTCTAACAAAATAATAGAATTTTCAATGGAAAAAGAAGAATTTTTCACTAATCATTTGAAATTTTAATCTTAAAATATCAATTAAAAAACAACAGTTTAATATTCAAGCCAAAAATATGAATTTTTAACAAAAAAGTTCATTTTCAACGAAATAGTTGCATTTTCTGATAAAATAATAGAATTCTCCATAAAGACAAATTCTCTAAAAATAGTCGAATTTTCAGCTCGACAATATAAAGTTTCATCCAAATAGTTGAAGTTTTAACTAAAGCTGACCAATTTTGAATAAAAAATGAAATAATAAAATTTGCAATTCAAAAAATTCATATTTAACGAAAAACAAGTTTTCAATCAAATAATTCAATCTTCGATAAAACAAAATAATTATTTTTAACAAAGAAGTTCAACTTTCAACCAGAAAGATTAATTTTCTACTAAAAAAAGACAAATTTTCAATTTTACTTTAAACAGTATTGAAACTATAAAGCTAAATTAAATTAAATTAAACGATATTAAATTTCGTTTAAAATTTAATAATTTTAATTTAAATTTAAAAGTTATAATCTTGATAGAAAAACTTGTTTAATTTTGAAGAATCTACCGTGGAAATGATAATGAATTAGAAATTGTTAAATTTGAAACGATTTAATTAATTTGAAATTCACTCATATTTATAAAGTATCAATACGAAATTATTCAATTTTGAACGAGTGCGATTTAAAAGTATGCATACAATTGTAACGTTTATATTGGAAAACTTTGAAAATCCTTTAAATTTTTTAATAGTTCCACTTTTTAAATGTTTAATTAAAATCGTTAATTTGCAAATGATTTTAATTTAAAATAGTACCCACGTATTAAAATCTGTATTTTAAATTCGTCAGGTTGAAAACAAATAATTTACAATCATTCGACTTAAAAATTAACATTTTAAAATTAAAGACTTTAAAATTAAACAACAAGGCCTTTACAGGAAATGGGTTTGGGATTAGTCAATGAAAACTGATTAATTTTATATTAATATTATTGAAATATTAAAGAATGAAAATTTCATTCGCTTAGAATTCGAATTAGGATATTTTGAAATATATACGAAAATTTCACATGTTTTTAAATATCAACTCTTTCTAATTTTTCAGAAATTACTTGTAAAAAAGAAAGCCTTCATAACCATATAATTTAAAATTGAAAATATTCGAAATCTTAAAAAAAAAAAAAACAAATAAGTCCTTAAAACTGAAAAATTATTCATTGGCAACGTTTCAATTTTATTCTAAAAAAATTAGAGACTGGCATATTTATCTATTCCAATTTAATTTTAGAACTGAACCTCAGACGTCCAATCCGACTTTTTATATTGTAACCAGGCTTCTCAAAATCCAAGGATATATTTTATTTCAATAAAGTTTCTAAATCCAAATTTTATTTTTATTTAAATGTCTGCAGTTTTTAAAAACTAGAAAAAAATCAATTTTAATTGCATTTCGAGATTCAATTCAATTTAAAATTTTGGTTTTCCAATTTCTTATTATAAAAAAATGTTCAGTTCAACTCTTGTATGTCAATTTTTTTACTAATTTTCTTTGCCGGCTATGTGTGTCCGAATTTCGGTACGAAAAGCCAATTTCTTCGGTAGGAATAGAAAAAATGTCCACCTTCATCGTAAAAATTTAATCCACTTCAGGCGATTCGACGTTAAATTCAAATTTAATTTTGTAAATTTAAATTTACTTTTAAAATAGGTTCACGTTTCTCATTTGATATTTCACATCCAATTTATCTTCTTACCTTTTCTCGATTTAATATGTCCTCAAGTAGAATAAGAAATAAGAAAAATCTTAACTCATTTTAATATCGAGCTTTCGATATTTTCGGAATCCAATTTCTTTTTACCAGTAAGTTGAAGAAAGTTAGAATCAACGTGAGAATCTCACCTGTAACAAAAAGAGAAAATATCCATTAGAACTAATGATAAAATAATTTCTGAATTTTAATTTTAAAACCATAAGTGAAAAATTAAATGGAAATTATTTAACTAAATCTACAAATTGAAAAAAGGATCTTTCTGATCTGGGATGTAACGTCTAATTTTGCTTCATATATTTATGTTTTAATGCTTTACAAATTGCGAGTAGCACTAAAATTTCAAGTGCTTCCCCGTTTTAAATGGAATAATGAATCAGCTTAAATATAAAAATAAATTCATGTCATAACATTTAGTTTAAGATTAACATGACGCCAAGTTTCATTTACTTTCTTGATATTTTTATCTTTTCATTATCAAGGTGGAAGAAATAATCCCATTTCAGATAAATTCAAAAATGTATTTCTTTTTTTCATACAAATATCATTTTTCAATCCAAAAGGATGAATTTTCCAAAAAATAGTTGAAATTACAACAAATTTTCAACCAATTAATTGAATATTTTTGGGAGCCAGTTGAATTTTTAATACGAAAGGACGAATTTTCTCAAAAAGTAGAGGAACGTACAACAAAAAAGATCCATTTTCAAAACCAAAAGATAATTTTTTAACAAAACAATTCAATTTTTAAAAAAATAGTTAAATTTTTATCCAAAAACTTGAATTTTCTATCTAAATAGATGAATTAAAAAAAATTTGTTCAATTTTCAGCAACAAAAAATAACTTTTAATCAAACAAAATAGTTGAACGTCAAAGCAAGAGAAACCCATTCAAAAATATTAAACTTCAACCAAAAAGAATTACATTTTCAAGCCAAAAAGACGAATTTTTTTAGAAAACAGTTGAATTTTCAAGAAAAGAGTCGAATTTTTAACGAGACAATTAAAATTTCAGCGAAAGAGTTGAAATTTTAAATAAAAGATGAAATACCAATTAAAAATAAGAAGTTTTATAACCAAAAGGACAAATTTTGAACAAATAAAGAGTTTTTCCTCAAGGCAGAACGAAGAAGTTGATCCAAATTTAAAAACTTTCAAACCAAAATACGACATCTCTATAAAACAGTTCAATTTTCAACCCAAAAATATGAATTCCGAACAAAAATATTACTTTTCAAACAGTTGCACTTTTAACCAAAGACACAAAAAATACAAATTTTCAACTAAAAGCTATAATTTTTCAACCAAAAACGCAAAAGTTTTAATTCCAGTTTAAAAAAATTAATTTTAAACAAAACAAAAATCGAATTTGCAACAAAATAGTTCAGTTTTGAAACAAATAGTTGAATCTTCAACCAAAAAATCAGTTTTTTGACAAATTAGTTCAACTTTTACGCAAGTAGTTGCATTTTCAATTTAAAAAAAAATCAAGATTCGACAAAGTTGTTAAACTTTCGACTGAAAAAGATTAATCGAAACGAGAAACTTGCATTTTCATCAAAAATTAGGAAATTCTACTAAAATAAATTAAATAAAAAAATACAAGGCAAATAAATTATTAGCAAGAATATATGCTGCAAAACTTAATTTTCAAAATTCCCTGCTGTTTCGCTCAAGAATTTGCTATTTTCCTTGACCATCATTACTCAAATAATTCGTAATAATTCGTGACTTTACACGGCCAGTAAAATTCCCTGCTTTTCCCCTAAAATCCAGGTTTTCCCTGACCTACAGCCTGACTGAAAATAAATGCACATTGCTCCATAAAAAAGAGGATTTTATGTACATCCAGATTCCTTTGAATTTAATTAAAAGTGTCGTCTGCAAAAAGTTTTATTTGTGCACGAATATTCTCACGACATTTCTAAAATTAATTCCAGTTGAAATTTATTTTCTGAATTCAACGGAGATTTTCCTTCATAGCATCGTGCTTTATACGGAAGGTACACGATTGTGGGGTGGGTTCTGAGCGATAAAGTAGGATGCGAAATTGCGACATCACGTTTCGCGAAATTATTTTAAATTCTGCTGCACACTCATAGCTGCGCATATTTTTCCATTTTTCCACAAAAATTACAAAACAATAGGTTACCATTTAAAGCTTACAATCGCTTGGACTTTCACTTCCTTAAATCCAAAAACACATATGAAACAGGAGCAGGTAATGAAATATAAAAATATAAAAAATAAAAGTAAAATAAACTAAATAAGTTTTCATCTCTCGCTTCGAATATTAAATCCGACAGAGAATTTGAAATTTAATTTTCGTCAAACGCGAAATTAAAGTTTTTCTCTCTGAAGCAGAAATTTCCATATGTTGACAGACAATTTATTTTAGTTCATAATTGACAATTCAACATTTTAGTTTACAAATTTAACCAAAGATTATTATTGTAATATTCGGACCGCAGATGATAAAAAAGTATAAATCTTGGAATAAATGCACTATCTAATGTGGTGAAAGACCACTTCCGAAATAAAATCATTCTAGTAGATTGTAAACAACTTTTATCAAAATAAATCATGATTCTCTTAACCTCTTTTCTTTCAAATTTAAAGAAGCTTCATATCTACTAAATATTGTTTCAAATTAGATAAATGAATAGGACCCAACAAGGAAATCCAACTACTTTCGGTTCAAAGTTCACTCTTTTTAGTTAACAAGGTTACCAAGTCTACTATCATATTAAAAAAAATTAATTTAGAAAAAAGATTTAGGCAAAAAGATGAATTAAAACAAAGGAGATTAATTTTATACCCAAAAAGACGAATTTTCAACAAAATACATGAATTGTGAACAAAAAAAGTTGAATTTTCCACCTGACACTACGAATTTCCAACAAAAAAGTTCACTTATACAAAGTAAATATTTTTTCTAATAAATAGTTTTTTTTAACTCAAAAAGATAAGTTTTCAGGCAATAACGGAATAGTTACATTTTCAGTTTGAAAAATTAATTTTATTCAGTTTAATGCATTTTTAACAAAATAGTCGGATCCAGTGCCAGAAAGATGCATTTTCAAAAAAGAAGATTAATTTCCTACACAAATAGACGAATTTTTAACAAAACGCATAAATTTAAAACACAAAAAGTTCAATTCTGTAGCCGGCACTATGCATTATCAACAAAACAGTTAATTTTCAACCAAGTAGTTAATTTTTTAAATAAATAGTCGATGGGATACACGAAGATATGAATTTTTAACCCGCGAAAATTAGAATTTTAAACAAAAAGGATAATTTTGAACTATTAGTTTTCGTCAAAATTGTTACATTTTTAAGCCAAAAAGACGAATTTTCAACAATATACATGAATTTTCAATCAAATAGATGAATTTTTCAAATAAAAAAGATAAATTTTAAATTAAAAATATAAATTATCGACTAATAATGGAAGTTATATTTTCAGTTTAAAAGAAAAAATTGTTAAATTTTCCACTGAAAAGATGAATTTTAAACCACAATGATGAATCTTCACAAAAAAAATTGATTTTTAACAAAGAAGTTCAACTTTCATACAAACAGTTGAATTTAACAAAAAATGATTTCTCAACGAAAAGTGCAGTTGATAATATTTGACCAACAAATATTTGGACTTAAATCAAAAATATTTGAATGCAATAAAAAATACAAATATTCAATAAAATATTTAATCTAAAATAAGATGAATTTTTAACTGAGAAGATTATTCATTTTCTACTACAAAACATGAATTTTTAACAGAATACGTGAATTTTCAACTAAAAATAGAAATTTTAACCAAATTGTTAAATTTCTAACTACAAATGTAACAGTTAGATTTTCAGTTGATGATTCTTCAATCAAAAAGATAAATTTTTAAACAAAGTAGTAAACTTTCAAACAAGTTTTTGAATATAGTTTCAACAATTCTCTTGTTGTAAAAACAGGAGGTAACTTACAAAAAAAACAGATTCAATGCTCGAGTGGATTAGAGAGCAGCAATGATACAAATTAATTAAAATTCCATATGCAGCTGCTTCAACAGTTAACAAGAACGCACCTTGTCAGTTAAACAGTCTGTAGTCTATAATCTCAAATTTAAATGTAGTGTCTGACTCACTTGAGAGATAAAAAATAGCGTAAATAGTGTTCCAAATTTCAGAAAATAGTGTCAAAATACTGACCTAAAATTGTTCAACTATTAAACCACTAAAATTACTTGTAATTTGAATTTATACGTGTATAGCCTGAAAAGAATATGCATTGCTAAATTACCTTCATTTATCAGACCTCATATTTTAATTGAAAATATTATTCTTTAATCTACAAATTATCAAAATTCCTATTTATATATCGCAGGCTTCTCAGTATTTTCCCTATTTTCTTTTTTCTCCTAGTTTTCCAAATGTATGCGACTGAATGAATACCCAACTATTTTAGTTATTAATATGTTGTTTGAGAAATATTTCTTTTTTTTTGGGTTGGGAATTTTATTATTTGATTGAAAATTAAATTATTTTGATGAAAATTTAATAATTTTGTTGCAAAATCAACCTTCTTGGTTGAAAATCCAATTGTTTTGCAGAAGATTCGTCTCTTTGGCTTGGAAATTCAAGTATTTGATTAAGAATTTGTTTCCTTTTTGTCTAAAAATTTCTTGAAAATTTAACTATTTGATTAAAAATTTATCTAATTTTTTGAAAAGTCGTATTTTTTGTTTAAATCTATTTTAATTTTGCTATTTAAAATAAAAATATTTTATTGTTGGACTATAACTATTAATTATTAAGTTGAAAATTAATCTTTTTAAACTAAAACCCCAATTTATTTGTTGCTTAAACATTCAACAATTTGGTAGGAAAGTTAACTGTTTGGTTGAAAATTCATACATTTTGTTGAAAATTCGTCTATTTTGGTAGAAAATAATTTTTTTATTTAAAAAATTGCAACTGCTTGATTGAAAACTAATCTCAGGGTGTCTACTTAAATGCTGGATACAAATTCCCTGACAATTCCAGGTTTTTTCTAGGTATATAAAGATTTTTCCAGGTATAATGTTTCAGTGTGGACTCTGTTAAACATTTTACATTATTCAGAACAATTAACTCGGAATATGTATACAGGTTTACAAATTTATTATGAATAATGTATTTTTCACGAATTTGAATAATAATTCAAACAAAGTTTTATCTTAGAATCTTAGATAGTATATAAGAATAGAATTATATAGAAATAGTTCAATTTAGAACTAAAAATAATCCGTTTTCAACAAAAAATGCAACAGTTAAATTTTTAGACAAAAACCTTAATTTAAAACAGAAAAAAAAATAAAAACAGACAAACAAATTTTCAAGCAAAGTGATGAATTTTCAACTGAAATGATGAACCATTAACTGGAATAGTTGAATTTTAAACCAAAAAGATATTTTAACAAAATTGTTTAACTTTCAACCAAGTAGTTCTACTTTTAAACAAAAATAATTTTTAAAACAAAATTAATCTGTAACTGGAATAGTGAAACTTTAAATAAAAAAGATGAATTTTCAACCCAAAAGGTTAATTTCGACCAAAAGGAAGATTTTTCAACAAAATAGCTCATTTTTCAACTAAAGAGATGAATTTTCAGTTAAAATGATAAATCTTTGATAAAAAAAAACAAATTAAAAAAAAGAGTTCATCTTTCAATCAAGTAATTGAATTTTTATCCACAAAAAGATAAATTCGGAACAAAAAATGTATTAGTTATATTTTAACCAAAATATATATAAATTTTTAATCAAAAACAGAAGAAATAAACAAAACAGTACGACTTTTTAAAACCAGTTGAATTTTAAACTGAGAAAGATTTTTCAGTCAAAAAGGGAGAAAACATGCAAATAAACTATTGATTTTAAAGCAAAAAGATGAATTTCCAGTGAAGATTAATTTTCTACAAAAAAAAAATCAACTAAAAGCGATTAATGTTCTACCAAAAATAGAATATTTAAATTTTCCGTTAAAAAAATTAATTCTTAATTAAAAAAAAACAAAAACAAGATTTCAACCAAATAGTTAAATACAGTAATATAAAGTTACTTTTACAAATGAAGAGTCATCATTGTTCATTTTTATAATGCAATTAAACAAAAAAATAACACTCGAAAAAATGCCCTGACTTTATAAAAAAAATCCTTGACATTTTCAGGCTTTTCCAGGTATATCAAAATTACCTGACAATTCCAGGTTTTCCAGGTAGGATGACACCCTGAATCTACTTTAGATGAGGGTTCAAGTATTCTGTTGAAAATTTGTTTTTGTTGATTAAATCCAATTGTTTTCTTTTACTTTTAAATTAAAACATTTTTTGTTGAAAAAATTCTTTTTTAATTAAAAAACATTGTCGAAATTTGAACTGCTTTCTTAAAAGTTAATTTTATTGGTTGGAGATTGATAATTTTAGTTGAAAAGTCATTGCATTTTGGACTAACATCGCATCTATTGCGTAACACTATTTAGTTCCAAATGTATGTAATTTTTTTGAAAATTAGTCTTGTTTGGTAGAAAATTAATCTTCTTGGTTAAAAATTCAACCATTTCATCAAAAATTGATGTATTTTGTTGTGAATTGATTTTTTTGCAGACAATTAATCTTCTTGATTGAAAATTTAACTATTTGGTTAAGTATGGCTATATTTTGTTGATAATTCATCTTTTTTTGGTTATCAAATTAATCCTCTCGGATGCTAATTGAACTACTTAGCTTAGGATTAACGTGTTTTGTTGAAAACTAATCAGTTTTGATTGGGAATTCAACTACTTTGTTGGAAATTCGTCTTTTTTTGTTTAACTCGACTGTTTTTTACTGAAAATATTATTATACATATTATTTTAGCCGATTAGCGAAGGTATTCAAATCTAGTTTTCCAGGAAAAGAAAGAAATAGTGACATTAGAGGACAATCACGAGAAAATATTGTCTTTAGTGTAATTTTTTTGGAAATAGTAGGAAAACAGTGATTGGTCTTGAGAGTCCGAGGCCTGCAATAGTCTGCAGATGATTGAGTATTAGTATTAGTATTATTCTTGACATATGGACGCCTCGCAAATTCAATTAATATAAGGACATCGCTCTCTCGTGAAAGAAAAGTGACGTGATAGCTACGTAATCAAGTGACGATATTGCCAATACCACTCGTCCGAGAAGGAATTGAAATGGAAAAAAAAGTTGAAAGAACGAGTCAAGCTGGACCCTGGAAAACCTGTCAGTGATACGTGTGTGTAAAAGAAACCTATAACGGTCAATTTCAGTATTGTTATCGACGCCCAGCCCAACCCCAGTGGGATTATACGATTTTCAAGGAAAACTGCAATACTTCTAGTAAAAAAAAAAAACAAAAAAACAAAAACGTTAATCTCAGACTAGTCCCGAGTTCAATAGCAACGATTGTATCGAACAAATTCTCTTTAGACCGATCAGGGTGGCCGCAAAACTTCGTTTTCAAAAATCCCTGACTTTTACTTATTTTTTTTTAAACCAATTTTTTATTCTCTCACACAATTATTATTTTTAACATAGAATCTTTTATACAAAAAATAAAACAATTTCAAATTAATATGCAAAATTTATTTATTTCAACAAAAATTATTACTTTTCTACCATAAAATATGAATTTTCAATCCAAAAGGACGAATTTTCCAACAAAGAAGATTGAACTTCAATCAAAAACAGTTGCATTGTCGAGTTTTCTGCCTAAATAAACAAATTTTCAACAAAATAGTGTAATTTTCGGCAAAAAAGATTCTTTTTTAACAGAACACTTGAATCTTTAACAAAATACTGGAATTTCTACCCAAAAAGATGCATTGTTAATTAAATTGTAGAAATGAGAGGGATTAGACTTCAACAAAAACTGTAGAATATTCATAATAATTTTCGGAAACAAGACGTATTTGATCAAAAATAAATACATTTCAAGCAGCAGAATTGGATTTTAAACAAAAAAATGAATTATTCTCAGCAGTAAATATAGTAGTTGACATTAAAAAAAAGCAAGAAAAAAACGTATTTTCAGCAAAATAATTGAACAATTTAAAATTAAAATTATTTATATCAACCAAAAACGATTACTTCTCTGTATAATCTTTTATTGTATACAATCAAAGATGAACTTTCAATCAAAAGGACGAATTTTTTAACAAAACAGTTGAATTTTCAACAAAAATATGACTTATTAACAAATTAGTTAAATTTTTAACCACTGATGAATTTTCAAACAAATAGTTAAATTTTCAATCACGAAGATTAATTTTCTACCAAAAGACGAAATTTCAACAAAATAAACACATTTTCAACCACACAGTTGAATTTTTAACTGAAAGGGCGAATCTAAAAGCAAAAAAGTTACATTTTCAGCCAAATAATTTGTTTTTTTCATAAAGACAGTTGAATTTTCGAAAAAAGGTGATTTTTCAATCCAAACAAACGTCTGTTCAATAAAGCAGTTAAATTATCAGAAAAATGACTTCATCAACAATATTAGAATTACAAAAACAATAATGAAATAATTAAATAAATCATAAAATTAAAAAAACGAAGAATTTTCAACAAAACAGTTCAATTTTTAACCAGAGGTGAACCTTAAACAAACAAAATAAATGTTTAACTTAGTGGTTCAACTTTTACCCAAGTAATTGAATTTTCATATTATAAAAATTACTGTTAAATCAAAAAAGAAAATGAGCTTTTCGCAAAGTAGTTTTAAAACAAACAGTTGAATTTTTGTTAACACAGTTGAATTTTCAACAAAAAAAGATGAATTTTTAACCCAAAATGACGAATTTTCTGTCCAAACTGACGAACCTTCCACAAGACAGTTAAATTTCCCACAAGAAGATGACTTTTCAAAAAAAATATTAGAATTTCCAAAACAATAATTAAATAATCAGATAAATAATTAAATTAAAAAACACGAATTTTCAAGAAAATAGTTCAATTTTCACCAAAGGGATGAACCTTCAATAAAAAAATAACATTATAACAAAGTGGTTTAGCTTTTACCCAAGAATTTTCAAATTATAAAAATTAATTATAAACCAAAGAATGACTTTCAACAAAGTAGTTTCACTTTCAATCGACGAGACTAAAATGGAGAATCTTTATTTGGAATAGTTAAATTTCTACTAAAAAAAAATCAACAAAAAAATATGAATTTTCAAAGAATAATGTAATGAAGTAAACATTTCACTTAACAAAATTAAATTTAAAATAAAAAACAGTTGAATTTAACCAAAAAATACAAATTTTCAATCAAGCCAATAACTAAACAATATTTCGACAAAAAAAGATTTTTAACAGAAAAGATGAATTTTCATTTAAAAAAAAAAGTATTTTCAACACTTTAAAGTTATCACAAAGACCCATTACCAGGTATCATCTTTTTAGGATCTTTTAGAACTTTTATGGAACTTAGTGACAGAATAGAAAATTCTACAGCCTTTAGAAATGTAGAAGGTGCTAATTATTATGTGAAGCATTGGAGGCTTACGTCTGGGAAGTTAGAAATGAACTTTAGAAAATTCGAAAAAAAAGCTGTGTTGAATTGGGCTAATAAAATATTGCTAAGTGATAACAATTTTTTATTGAAATTTAAATATTTCGGGCTAAACAGCTGTTTAGATAATTGTGACCCACAAAGGAACATTTTAAAATCCTAGAAGGGCTTTCGAGAAAATAAAACAAGAACAAAAAACAAACAACCAAAGTTGCTAAAATGACGAATTATTAAAAATTATCGTAAATTTAATACTAATACTTTTCGAAAATTTGGTCAAGAAACTTAGAAACCAATTTTGCAATTTCGTGAAAACAATAGTTTTTTTCCACTTCTCCTCTCTGGTAAAATTTTATCAGATTTCATCATCCATATCAAGAAAAAAAGTTTAAAAAATCAAAATTTCTTAAATTCGAAAAGCCCAGAGTTGCGCTTAATCTACAAATTTTTTTCAGACGTATAATTTGTTAATTTTAAACTTATAGGGCAAAACCTCAAAGTTGAATTTTTTCCCCTAATTTTGTCAAAACGTCAGTTATGTTAGACTTATTTCATAAAAATCGTTAACTTTTTTTTTTAATCGCAGTAAAAAGGCACGAATTTAATCAACTTATGCAATGTGGAATATTTTGTTATTTATACCGATAAAAAATTTAAGGATTTTTTTGGATAGGGGTAGTTAGTTTTGTTTTTGTTTAACATGTTTCATTTTATAAAAATCTTCAGAAATGTTTTATTTTATCTTCTAGATTTAAAAAAAATGGTTTATTTTTAAACTGTAATAAAAAAAAACTAGTGAGGGTTGTTCAATTTATAAAGATAGTTATTTTGCCTTTGCGCATTTCACTAAATTACACTCGGCCATAACATTTGTGAGACCTGAGCAAACAGTTGACATCAGTTTCCATCTTCTTTCTTTTTGTAGAAAGAAGGAAAGAGTCTTTCTGCTAGCCGATTATCGACTGAATTCTCTTAAGAGGAGAAGTTCGTATACCGTATATACACGCGATGTTTGACATGGAATGTTTGAAGATTTCATCAAATTAAAAGCTTGCTATCTTTACGCTCTTTTCCTCCAATTAGTCGATAAAATCAATCAAGTTACCCTTTTAATTCCTCATGGCTTACTAGGCCAGAAACAGCATTTCAAATTACATTTTACCTTTTAATTCCTAATTTCAAAAATATCGGTATTATTATTTTCGAATTAAAAAAAAAGAGAGGTTCTTCAACAAAATAATGAAATTGTCAGCCAAAATAGTTGAGCTTTCAAGCCAAAAATACGAGTTTTACACAAAACAGCTGAATTTTAAATCCAAAATATGAATGGTAAACAAAACAGTTAATTTTCAATCAGAAAGTTGCATTTTCAACCAAAAGAGTTGAATTATTCACCGAAAAATAAAACAAATAAAAATTAAAAGCAACAAAATATTTTCAAACAACAGTTCAATTCTCTGCCAAAAGAGTTGAATTATCACACCAATATTTTTGAATTTTCGACCCAAAAAAATGTGAATTTTTTACAATGCAATTGTATTATCAGCCCGAAAATATGAATTTTCAGCAATAAATTTCGTTCTGAACCAAATAGTTGTATTTTTTTAACAAATTTTTTAATTGTCAAGCGAAAAATAAGAATCTATTGAATACTTAAGCACTTCCTACTGTTAAAAACATACATCAGAAAAGGATTCAAGAAGATCAAAGATTGAAAATTAGATAAACAATATAATTGAAAAATTTATTTTGATTGAAAAGCCTATTTTTATATTTTTGGAAAATTCATATTTCTCGGTCCAAAATTATATTATTTGGTTGGAAGTGTAATTATTTAGTTGAAAATTAAACTATTTTCATAGAAAATTCAACTATTTGGTTGAAAATAAACTTTTTTGTTGAAAATTGGTCCTTTTGGTTCAAAAATTCCACAATTTCGTTGAATTTTTTTTCTTTCTTAAATGAACATTTTTGTGTTGAGAAAAAAACCTATTTTTTTTAACTCGTATTTTAGCATGAATTCAAATATTTTTTATTTTTAAATTAAAATTTTGCTGGTTGAAGTTAAAATTTTTTGCATAAAATTGCATAAAATTAAATTGTTTTCATGCGCAAATGTCAAATATTACATTTCTTGTTAAAAATGTATACATATTCGTTAAAAATTCATACTTTTTTAAATTCAAATTGAACTTTTTTGTGGGAAATTCGCCTTTTTGCTGTGCAAATTCATCTTTTTTGCATCTAATGGTAGAATATTTAATTAATTTATTGAAAAATGAACAGCTTCCTTAAAAATTCATCCTTTATGGTTAAAATTCAGTTATTTTTGTTGAAAATTCGTTTTTTTTTGTAGACAAATAATCTGCTTGGTTAAAAATGAAATTTTTGTTCAATATTCATCCAAATCTTTTTTCGTTATGAATTCATCTATTTTTGGTTGAAATATATACTAATATGTTAAAAGTTTAACTACTTTGCTAAAAACTTGTTTTTTGCTTGTTTGAAAATTTATCTCTTTTGTTAAAAATTTTACTATTTTATTGAAAAATCTTGTTTTTTAATATCAATTATTACATTTTCCGTTAAAAATTTATCTTTTTGCTGAAAATTCAACTTTTCGGGTTGAAAATGCAACTCTTTTTTATTGTATTTCAATATTTTTCTCTTATAAATTCCACCATTTTGTTTAATCTTCTTTAGTTGAAGATTCAACTATTTTGTTGAAAATTCCTCTTTTCTGGCATAATACAAATTTTCCAGAATTTCCAAAGGAAAAATTTATTATTTAAATTAATTTTTAACTTTAATGCTCGATTGCTTTCTTTTTAATTCCGATTTTGGTCGAAAAATTGGAGTCAATCTTACAATGAGTAAATTAAGAGAGTTCTCAAGTGAATTACAGTTTCGTCGAAAATGTTAGTTACCGCCTAAGAGAGTTTAATTGGCTGTTAAGGCCGAAATTCTTGAAAAGTAGGGGGAAAAATCTATAAGGCTGAAATTCGGAGGAACAGGAAACCGGGCATAATGCCAGGAAATAAGTAGTAGATAGTCCTAAAACCGCAATGACTTTAACGGTTCAAAAATACCTCTTGGCCAATACGAGTATCGATAATTAATCCATCAGGGCAGAAAATGTTTGTTAAATTCTTATTTTTAAACAATTTTTTTAACGTCGTCATATAACGGGAACAGGAACCCAGAAATCATTTTAATTGGAAATTAAAATCATCGAGAAAAGAGCAAAATAAAAAAAATGAAGACTAAAAATTGTTGAATGTTATTTTAAAATTAAAAATCTTTTTAGTAAGGGAAAGTTTCATTATAAATTAAAGCTGATATCAAAGTACGATTTTAAACAAATTAGTCGAATATGTGGAACGAATTAAAAATCTTCTGTAGTATAAATACATTATTGAAAACTATACTATTTAAACAAATAGTAATTTTTATTATATTTCAATTATTCCACACTTTAACAGAGGATTTTTTATCTTTAAAAATATAGAAATAACTAAAAGTAGCTGGAAGATTTAGGCTGCTATAAATTTCCAAGTTAAGAGATAGAGTTTCTAAAATTAGAATTCAGATCATAAATTGAACGTTTTTTTAAATTCCGGTTTTCAGAAATGAAAATAAGCTCTTAAGAAGTCAAAAGAAACAATTTAAAAAAATAACATTACATGAAATTAATTTGTTATTAACAAGGCTTTCAACAATTTTAATAAAAAAATGAGGAACTGGAATCTTAAGTATGAATAAACTGCAAAATTAGAATTCTTTGTTTTAACTTTGAAGGATCATTAACTTTAGAAAATAGTGCAATTTAGAAGAAAACTAATTAGAGAAGATTTCATTACATTACGGATAATTTTTAATTAGATTAGATTAAAAGGAATTCCTTATAATAAAATTAATGTAGGTAACATACTAAATTCATTTTGAAATGCTTTAAATTCCCAAGATTTTAAGTAGAAATATATTGCATTCTCAACCAAATTGATGAATCGTCAACCAAGAGATGAATTTTTAACGTAATAATTCAATTATTAACCAAAAAATCTGAATTTTCAACAAAAAAGTTAATTTTAAACCAAAAAATCTGAGTTTTCAACAAAGATATTAGTTTTAATCCGAATTTTCTGCATAAGATGTAGAATTTTTAAACAACAAGGATGACCTTTTAACTAAATTGTTGATTTTTCAAAAAATAAGTAAAGTTGCAAGCAAACAATAAAAGTGTGTAACCAAAACAGATTAATTTTCTACAAAAAAGTTCATAATCAACCGAGAAAGATGATTTTTCTATCAAAAAGACGAATTTTCCATTCCAGAAAATGAAATTTCAACCAATTATATTCGAACAAAAAAAATGAATTTTTAACAAAGAAAGTAAATTTTCATCAAAATAAATGTATATTATCTACCAAAAAAAAGTTGAATTTTCTATCAAAAAAGTTGAATTTTCTACCAAAAAAGTTTAGTTTTTTGAACCAAAAAGACAATTTTTCTCCAAACCAGTTGAATGATCAAACAAACAAAAAATGAATTTTCAACAAAGAAGTTATTATTCAACCAAATATTTGTATTTTCTACTAAAAGAGATGAATTATAAAGTAAAACAGTTGAATGTTCAAACCCAAAAAAAACGAATTTTGAACCAGGTAGTTAATTTTTTTTACTAGAATAGTTGAATTATCAACCAAACAGTTGAATTCTCTACAAAAACTACAGAATTTTCAGCCGAAAGGGATTCAACAGAAGATGAATTTTTAACCAGAAATATAATTGTACACTTTTAAACCCGAAAAGATCAGTTTTCTACAAAAAGGACGAATTATCAAAAAAGCAGTTGAACTTTGGAGCAAAAATATGATTTTTTTAAAAGAAATTTTGTGAATTAATTTAAATATTAAACTTCAACCAGAAGCAGTTGCATTAAAAAAAAAACAGTTGAATTTTCAAGCCAAAAAGACAATTTTTTAAAGAAGATACTTGAATTTTGAATAAAACTGTTTATTTTACAGTTGAATTTAATAAGAAAATGGTTGAATTGAATTTTTTTTAATTTCAACAAAATAATATAACTGTTAAAAAAACGTCAAAAAGGAGAAGTTTGTTGAAAAAAGCGAAAAAGAGGAATTCTTTATGAGAAGGAAATAGTGACATTTACGATGCTTGCAGATGCCTATACTAATTAGAAAAATGCTGTCTCAACAAATAAATTCTCTCCTTTCCCCGTCTCAAAACAGTCCCGATTTTTCTTGCAGAGCATAAAAAATACTCCAAATAATTCAATTTGAAAACAAACTTAAATACCAGCAAATGAATTCTTTGGCAGAATTCCGCAACATAACCTCACCTGTTTATTATCTCCTTGACTAACTGGAATGGACTGGGGACTCGGAATGCCATCGACAGGTTCAGTACCCGAATTGTTCAAAACATTACTCCCAACAATCGTTTCTCCATTAGCTTCACTTAAAACTTCAACACGATCTGTGTTTTTTTCAGTAGCTAAAGTTTCCTGGCGATGTTCTGGCCCAGGGGCCATCTTGATCGTAATCGACAGCTCACTATCCAAACTCATACCCCAATCCACATCACATTACTCCATCCCAAAATCCCCAAAACCCCCAAAAATTCACCACGTCCTCATCCCTCTCATAATTAACCTCAAAACTCGATTTCCTTTTTCACTCTCTCGACAATTCCGATCACTTGTCATTCTGTCGAGTCATGAAATTTCACAAAATTATCCACAATCTCAAATCAATTTTTGATAAGAGGCGACAAAAATGTCACAGGAGTGACGTTTCAAAAAGACACTTAACCTAAAAACTCGACTCACTGGGTTTCTTCCACCTCCGGGAGATTTCGTCGTTCCCCTCGCAACACTCGTGAGTTTCCTCTTTGCTTTGCGATCGCGACGATCCGGGACGTTAAAAGGTGCGAATTTCAATTAATTTCCCGGATTAATTTAAGATAACTTCATCCAATTTCGAGCTCAGGGTTGGGTGACGGACTCTCAGCCATCTTGGTGGATTCCCCGGGTCTGGAAAAGGGAGGAACGTCAAAACCGCGAGCGAGAAATCCGAGGACAGAAAACTAGAAAAGTGAACAAGTTTCGACTGGAGTGGGATTGAAATTCAAAATGGCGTCGAGACGTTATCTTCCAAAGTCACGGTTTTATTTATTCACTTGCTCCACTTTACTCATTTCTATTCACTTTTATTCACATACTCCAACTTCACTGAAAGACACTAAATACACCTTTTTTATTCCTCGGTGAGAATCACAGTCTCAATTACGAATCCCAGGGTGAAAATCGATTCCCCGGGACTCCTGGGGGTTGAGAACCTCATCTCCAAGAACTGACCACTCCACTTTTTGCCCCAAAATTAATCACATTTTCCAAGATTTTTTAAACTCTTTTTTACCCCCAAATGTTACTCTTTCTGTTTTCTCATAACTAAACGATTATTCACGACAGGAAAAAATATCCTTGACAGTTTATCGATCGGCGCTAACCTTCTCCGGGATTTTTCGAATTTTCCTGGACGAGTTGATTTTCACCGCCTGTCAGACTTTTCCCCTGGGATTTTCAAGCTGTTTGTGATGTTTTTTGAGTGATGGGGTTTTATTTACAAGAGTAGTTGTCCTGCACAAAAGCACAAGGACAAATAATCGGAGAGCAAACTCGACACTCGCGGAACAGTGACGTATCTCGCGCGGGTGACAGGGAGGAAATTTTGAGGTGATTTCTTGGGAATGGGGGGAGAATGTTTTTTTAAAGCGCGGATTTATTTACAGGAATTTGGGAGATTGGAGAAAAAGTGAGAAGTTAGGGAGTCCGGTTAGTCATTGAGACAAGCACAACACGGACGATTTTGCGCAGACAAATTCTGAGAAGAGCCGCCTTCTTGCCCTCCGAAAATGTCGTCTGGTGACAGGAACGTCGTTCTAGGGAGGGGCCCCCTATTTTCGATAATTTTTACAAATTTAAAAAAATGAGTATATTGTTTTTATATTCATTTTTACTGATACTTCCAGAGACCACAGCGATGAAGCAGTTAAATTGTAGGGCTTTTTTTAACATCAACGTAATTAACATGCATTAATCAATTAATTACTTAAAATTTCTTCTTTTCCGTTACTTAAAAAAAAAAAAATTTACTCAAAAATTTAATTTTAAATGTTTGGTTGAAACTTCACCTATTTGTTTGAAAATTCATGTATTTTGTTAAAAATTCGTCCTTTTTGGTAAAACATAGATTTAGGTTTGAAAATTTCAACAATTGAAATATCAACTATTTGTTTAAAAATTCATGTACTTTGATGAGAATTAAAAATGTTTTTTTTTGGTTCTAAAATTTTATCCTTTTTTTTTAAATTCATATTTTTGCCTTGAAAATTCAACATTTTTGGCTTATTTATTTTTTGGCAGAGAAATTTTGTCTCTTGGCTTGAAAGTTTAACAATTTGGAGGATTTTTTTCTTTCTTGACTGAAAAATGTATGTTTGTCTAAAATTTGTCTTTTTGATTGGAAAATTTATAATTTTATTTTTAAATTCATCTCTCGTTAAATTATCGTTTAGAAAATTCGTGGTATTTTTACTGAAAATTTAACTTTTGTATAAAATAACAATTGTTTGGTTGAAAAATGCTACTATTTGGTAGAAAATTAATCTTGTTTGGTTGAGGATTCAACTATTTTATTGAAAATTCGTTTTTTTGGTTGAATTAAACTGTTTTTTGAAAATCCGTCTTTTGGGTTTGAAAATTGATCTGTTTTAGTAGAAATTATCTCTTTAATTAATTTTTTTAACTGAAAACATAACTTTTTTATTTATGGTTGAATTTTTTTTAGGTGTAAATAAGTATTTTTTTGTTGAATTTAACTGTTTTTTATTTTAAATTAAAATATTTTTTTGTGGAAATATCTACTATTACGGTTTTGCTTGCGTTTTTTTCTCGAAAATTAATTTTTTTAAATCAACAGATTTTAAAGGTTCATGATTTTTTTACCAATTTTTGGTTACGCTAGCGCTTTACAAACAAAATTGATATTTTAAACTAAACAATCATTATAATTTGAACAAGTTTTAAATTTTTTATCAAATAAGATTATATTAAAGTTTTTTGCAGGAAGTCTGTTATTTTAAACGAAAATAATTAGATTTCCAAGGAGATTTACAATTATGAACAATTTTCTGTTTTTTAGTTTTATTTTTTTTTTCCATCGGAAATTATAGGTGCTTCTAATAAAAAACCATTAGATTAAAAAAAATATTTAACATTTTTCAACAAATTTAGATTATGTTGCTGTGTTTCACTTAAAATTGTTATTTATTAAATAAAAAACATTACATTTAAATCTTATGATTTTTCTTTAAAATAATAAAAACCACGAGTTTGAACAATTTTTATTTAAATTTTATTAAATTAAAAAAAAATCCATAGTTTTTTAAAACAATTTTAGGTTAAGTTGGCGTTTCAGATAGAAAAATGGCATTTCCGATGAAAAAACACTATAATTTGAATAAGAGTGATAATTTTTTAACCATTTTTTATTATGTTACTGTTTTCAAAAAATCATTAGATTTTTAAGAATATTTACAATATGTGAAGAATAATATGCTAACAGGGTACGCTCACGTTGTAAAATATTAAAAAAATTAATTAAATAATAGATCTATTATTATATAATTTAAAATTAAAATAAACTAAATATTTAAACCCCAACGAGTTTATACGGGCCTGCAGCCTTGGCTCGTCACAATTCTGTCAGCCGAAAGAATCGATAATTCTCGAACTTAGAATCGAGACAGTCGATTAAATCGCATTTTAATCGAGTTTTTTCGATTCATTGACGTACCAGGGGTGTCCGGTATATCAGTTTCGGTCAGAAACGCAAAAACTGACGAGGTGTCAAGTGGGAATTAACTTCTTTTTTTTCTCCATCGTGAGTTCAAACAAAGCACAAATCTCGCGATAATAACTGAAATCATAATTAACATTATCGGTAGATAATTCTGTAATTTTTTTCTTCTAGATAAACGCTCCCTTCAGTCTCCAGTGTGGTAAAAAATTACAGCTTTTACTCTAGATTTCAATTCATTCTAAATCATCTTCAGCTAAAGGCTTAAAAACTTAAAGGAAGCAACTGTGTCCGATAATAAGCAAGAATGACGGAATCCGAGAATATTTTCATCTTCGTGCCCAACATCATTGGTAAATAATACCAGACTGATTATTTAATCAATTCATGATAAATTAATATTTAAAAAAACACATTAAACAAATTACGTGAAATTTTATTGCTCGATCAAATAAGAAATAAAGCTAAGGATGGATACATTTATTACGGAAATTGTTTTTTTTTAATTCTATTTTAATTATTGAATAAATAATGATTTTAACAATTAGTATGAAAATAGAGACTGATAATTTATTGCAAGAACGTAAACATTATTCTTCCTTATTTGTCATTTGCAATTTATAACAAAGATTTCGCAATACGTAAAAATATATCTGGCATTTGAAAGACTTCTTTTATTGATTATATGTGGATTAAAGTACTATCATACATTATTTTATGTAATTCAGAATTTATATTTAAAAAAATTACAATAAATCAAAAGGATGACTGAAAAATCCTGAAAAATAGAATTTCCGAATAATAAAATTCCCGAAGGTTTATAATATTACCGAATTTGGAAATTACCGATTTATAAAACATTCGAACAAGAAAATTCCTGAATTTAAACAATTAAAATTTGTTTTAAATATAAATATTATTTACCAAAAATACAGCATTCAAATACTTGTAAAAATAATATTTTTAATTTTAAACGTTTATAAAATTATTGTTTGGATTTAAAATAACAATAAAGGAGAAATAATATATTTTTAGATGACATTTTTTTTCAATTATTATTTTTAATTCATACAAGAATTTTATAAACTTTAAACATTGGAAATATTTTTTGTTATAAAAATATTTTATCATTGTATTTTTAATCAAAAAAATAATATTTATAAACAAAATTTGTAATTGTTTAAATTTAGGATTATTAAAATTCGTCAATTTTATATGGGGCGACAGAAAAATCCAGAAAAATAAAATTGCCGAATTGGAAAATTCTCGAATAATAAAATTTCCGGAATATAAAAAATTTAAACAGTTCATAATATTACCGAATTGAAAAATTCCTGAATGTAATAACATTCCCGACAGTTTATTAAATTATCGAAATTTTGCATAGCTAGTCCCGAATTTTCGGGACAACTAGAAACAGCCTTTTATTTGAGAATTTTTGTTAATGTTTAAAGGTTTGATCAATTATTATTTAAATTTAAATAGTTTAAAAAATATATTCCTGAATGAAAAATTTTGTTTGAAAATGTTCATAATAAAAGAAAATTACAAAAAACATTTTGAAAACCCGAAACTTTTTATTAAAAGAAAAAGTTAAAAATAATTGTTGAGATAAATCAGTGTTGAATTATTGCCTGTCAAGTTTGTTAGGAAAATGCTATCAGGTTTTGAGAAAAATTAGGGAGAATATTTTTCAATACTTTAAACATTAAAAAAATGCTTTGATTTAAATATTTTAATCTTGTATTTTTAATAAAAAAATAATATTTATTAAAAAAATTTTTAGTATTTAGATTCGTAAATTTTATTATTCTAGAATTTTTCAATTCGGTAATATTATAAACTCTTGAGAATGTTCTTATTCTGGAATTATTCATTTCAGTAACATTATAAACTTTTCGCCAATTTTACGGTGTCGGGAATTTTTGTTGTTGATTTTTCAGTGGTCTCAAATCAGACAGGAAGAAAAATATATAAATATAATATTTAGGACGTTTAAAACTTAACACTTATACATTAATTTTATTTAATTCCAGAAGCTTTAAAAGGAAAGTACAAACAAATTGAAGGATTTTTCGATTTAAATAAATTAATTAAATTTTATTCTAAATATTTTGAAAAATCATGTAGCGAATATGATTCCAAGTTTCGGAATTTGATTTTTTCCAAATTTTAGCCAGAAAGTAAAAATATTAAATAAAGTCACACATAAAAAGTTTTCAATCGGAACATTTTCTTCGTGACGTATAATAAAGATTTTTTAAATTTTAAATTAGGATACGCAAGAGTGGTTTTGGCCCTCATATCTTTCTACTTTATGCCAACCAATCACGTGATAGCAATATGCTGTTACGTTACAAGTGCACTTTTGGATGCATTTGATGGCCACGCAGCAAGATATTTCAACCAAAGTACTAAATTCGGGGCAATTCTGGATCAATTGACCGATCGAGTGGGCACAATGTGTCTTATGGCCAACTTGAGCCATTTTTATCCAGACTACAGTTTTTGGTTTCTGGTCAGCATGACTATCGACATTGCTTGTCATTGGATATACTTGCACACGTAAGATTTTAAAAATATATTACAAACTTCATATCTATAGAAATAATAAAAATTGTCGTATTAAAATGGAATATAAAATAATTTTGGTGGCGATTTTAATTGAGGAAACAAAATTCTGGGGTTTTCCGGTTCGTAAAATTTTGTCAAGGTCATTTAAATTTAAAAATTTTCATTTAAACGCTCAATAATTTACACGTATAAAAGAAAACGGAAGCTTTGATTACTTTCCAATTAAACAATTTGAAATTAAATATCGTTGAACTGTAACATTTTTAAATTTAAACTTTCATCAATTGAACAGTTCAGAAATTTCGGCTTAAAAAATATAAATCCAAGCTTATTATTTACAATGCTCTAAATTTAAACTAATCCTCTTTCAGTAAATTTCGTCTCTTCTAACTCGATCAAAAAGTTAAAAATAAAAAATTATTCTCTTCGAATTCAGAATAATAATGTTAACAAATAAAAAATGGCATCTTCCAATTCAGAAAAAATAACGAAAATTTTGTCCCTATCAAATCAATAAAAAGGATAAGAAGAAAAAATTTAAAATAAAAATTTTAAAAACCAATAAAAACGTTAAAAATTTCCGTCTTCCAATTCAGGAAAAGATTGTAAATAAAAACTTAACCCGTTCAATTCAATAAAAATGATGAAAAGAAAAGATGTCCCTCTTCCAATTAAAAAAACAAATTGAAAACCAAAATTTCCTCCCTTCCAACTCAATAAATATCTTAAAAATAAAAAAGGTTCCTTTTTGAATTCAGAATAAAATTGAAACCCAACATTTCCTCCCTCCCAACTCAATAAAAATGTAAAAAATTCCCTCTTTTAATTGAGATAAAATTAAAAATAAGAAATTCTTCCCCTAAACTCAATAATTAACCAAAATTTCAGCCCTTCCAACTCAATAAAAATGTTTAAAAAAAAATGAAAACCAAGATTCCCTCTCTTTTAAACCCGTAAAAATATTAAAAATCAAAAGAAACAAAAACATTCTTCCAATCCATAAAATATTGAGAATAAAAATTTACTCTTCCAACTCGAAAAAAATCTTAAACAACATGAGAATTGTGAAATTCAAAATTTTTTTAATACATAAATTCTTTCAAGTTGAATGATTTCAATTTTAATTCGTTTAAAATAAAAAATTGTTCAGTTGTTATTCATACATAAAAAAAAATCAACAATTTCACTTAAAAATTCTCAATTTAAAACATCAGAAAATTAAAATTTTAAAGTTAAAACTTTAAATTCACACTGAAATTTTAACTATTCAAGCCTTTCTATTTTAAACAGTTCAGTTTGAAATTGTTTAGGTTTGAATATTTGATTTATATTTGCTGATTTTAAATTAACAGTAAAATATTGCTAAATATTTAATAATTGTTCTTTTTTTAATTAAGCATTTTCTTGTGCAAAATGTTCAAATTCAAATTATTTTAATTGTTTAAGTCTTAAAACTGAATTTTAAATTGATTTAAATTAAAAATGTACGCTTAAAAACGAAGATATAAAATTGAAATTTTTTAAAGTAAAAGATGGTAGAATTATGCCTTCGCAAAAACTCTGGCAGTATTTCTTGATTTTTATCAATTTAATTAGAATTTTTGGTTGGGTTTCTTAATTTACAGATCGCTGCTACAAGGAAAAACGAGTCACAAATTTATCGACATGTCCGAAAATCCGATAATGAGCGTTTATTACACCAATCGAACTGTTTTGTTTATTATGTGCTCTGGAAATGAAGCATTTTATGCTGCTCTTTACGTTTTGTATTTTACCGAAGGACCCATTTGTAAGTATAAACAATTTCTGAATAATATTTTTTTATTGCAAAAGAAGAAAATAATCAAGAGTAAAAATATTGAAGCAAAGATGTAGATTTCTAATTTGTTAGAAAATAATACATGCTAATAAAAATAAATATAGTAGAATTGAGAATCCGAAAAGTTTTAATAGCTTCAAATAATAAATGTTTAATTTTTTGTTGCATTTCCGATACTTCTTGTAGAAATTATAAAGCTGAGCATTTAAATTTTAACTCTTGGAATCCAAAGCTTTCGAGTTAAATTCAATTCAGATTCAGTAAAATTGATCTTTTTTAAATTTTAGATTTATTGTTCGGAATTTCGCAAACTTTATTTCGAAAAAGTAAATTTCTAGAGGCTTTTAATTATTATTTAAATAAAAATATAAAAGATCTGAAAATTGGAAGGCTTTCAATTTTAAGCCTTAAAGAGTCGAACAAATTTTTATTTAAAAGCATACGAATTTCGAAGATTTTCAATTTCAGTTGTTCCAGTTTTTCAGCTTTTAATTCGAAAAGCTTTAAATTGTGGAGAATTTTAATTTTAAATTACTTTAAATCCTAAAAACGTTTAAATTGACATCGTTCAATTTTGAATTCTCAAAAATCATATCTATGAAAAAATGGTTCTTCTATAATTTAAAGAATTGCAAAATTGATAAAAAAACGTTTATTTTAAACATTTTGTTTTCAACTGACTTTTTACTATCGCTTCTTACCACTTTTTGAAAAATTGTTGAATATTCATAAACGGTAGTTTATTTATCCGAGGAAAACATTTTCTAAACTGATACGCTTTGCTGTTTTGAAAGTCAATTTTTGTACAAACGAAATCGTTCAAACAATTTTTTCACCGAAAATTCAACCATTTTTAAATTAAATATGTAAGAGGCGACATAAAGAAAAAATTCATTTACAAAAACTACTGTTAAAATAATACATAATGATAAAATAATCTTATCTGATAATGTAATTTTCATTCTTAAAATCATTCAAAAGCCTTCGGAAACGTTAACCCAGAAACTATAATATTTGACATTACTTATTTTTGTTTACATCGTCTTATAACAGTATTTAAATATTGATATAAGAACATGTAAACAAAAATATTTAACATCAAATATAATTATTTACGACAACATGGTCAATTGAAAAGCTCTTAACGTTCTGAGCGATTAATATTTTAAAACTTTTAAATGCGAACATCCTATGATCAAATCTTTAATGTGTCAACACATTAAATTTTAATCTGCTAAAATTGGAACTCGTTTGAATTTGAAAACAATATTAAATCCTTTAAACTAAGGGGAAAAAATATGTTTGTTTCAGTGGTCGGTATCAGCTTGTTCAGAGCAATTTGCATAATCTCTGCTCCCATCGCCCTGGTCAAAACAATTCTTTCTTTAATTCACGGATACGTGGCCTGCAGAAATCTTGCAATAATCGACGTGAAAGAACGGGAACAGCTAAGAAAAGTTCAATAAATTCAAAAATACTCGCAAGAAAGATCTTTAAAAACTAGTCAGCATGAATGTGATTAACCAAACCAGATCTTCCTATCCTCTACAACAAATAGAATAGTTTTATCTTCCAAAAACATAGGGCTTCGAGATTTAAAAAAGTCTGATAAACCTTCTGGCAATCTGATCTACAACTAAGCAAAACGAAAATTTAATCGACATTTTCAAATGAAAAATGTCACATTAAAACATGCAACAATTGGAAATTAACATTTTAATTGAAGATTGCTTTTCTGGCATCGCAAGGTAGATTAATCTCGATTGCTCATGTTATCTATTTTTGGATTATGATAAAGATTATATTTTTCAAATCTACGATTCAATATCTAACTATAAGAAAATTTGATGTGCCGATAATTTGACAATGAGAAGTTGTAATTCGCAAATGCGTGTACAAGATTCCAATAGATCAATGTAATTTCATTCCATGAAAATTTGTACCAATGAGTACAAAATTACAAACTTATTATATTTACTTAATTTTTGTTTTCTTATATTTTCCGAAAACATTAGACTTTTGAGTTAGATCAGTGTATTTTTTTATCTGCTATCTATAGGTAAAGAGCATTTCTTAATTTTAGAAATAAATCATAACTCTGTTGTACCTGTAATAAAAACCATGATGGATGTAGAAGGTTTCGTTCGTGTTTATGGATAAAAATGGAGGAATTAATTTTTGAATAAAGAAAATCGTTGTGAATTCCAAAAGAAATTTTGTTCTAATGTGTTTATTCTGTTGTCCAACCTTTAGGATTTTAATTTTTTTATGCCAAAATTAGAAAATTGTTTTTGAAGTTAGATTCTTTCTTTAGCAGACTTTTTATAAATATTTTTGGATTTGATTTAAAAAAGATAAAAAATAAAAAAAAGAAGGAAGGGGATTTGGAAGTTCCCTTCTTTTTCTTTCGTCTTTTTTTTCATTTTCTTTTTTAATTTGAATATTTTTACGAAGAAAAGGGGAATACTAGGAGAACAGATTCATTTAAATGTTGAAAATTGTAAATTTTTTATAAAACAGTCAACTTTTCAAACCGAAAACATAAATATATAAAAAAATGAACCAAACAGATGCATTTTTAACGCAAAAGTTAAATTGAGACAAAGAAGTCGCATTTTTAACCAAGTGGTCGAATTTTTTAATAAAAAATATTAATCTTTAAGCCAAAAAGACGACTTTTTTAAGACAGTTGCATTTTTAACCAAGAAAGATGCATTTTTAACTTTTTAACTGTTGATTAAAAAATTTGAATTTTCGATTAAAAAATATGACTTTTTAAAAAAATAGTCGAATTTTCATCATACAAAGATCAATTTTCAAAAGAAAATAATTAATAATCAAGGAAACAGTTGATTTTTTAACCAAATAGTTGAATTTTCAATAAACCAAAGAGATAACTTTTTAACAAAAGAGCTGAATTTTCAACCATGAAAGATTTGTCAGTCAAGAGGGAAAAGAATATTTTACTAAAATAATATAATCTTCAAGCCAAAAAGTCGAATTTTCTACGAAATAGTTGAGTTTTCAATGAATCATATTAATTTTTCACCAAAAAGGACAAAGTTTCAAAAATAAATGGAATTGTTAAATTTTCAGTTACAAAAAGTTTCATAAAAAATGCAATCAAAAAAGATTCTTCATTCACAAAACGAAAAAAAATTTTATGCAAATTGTCAAATTTTTAACTAAATAGTTCATTTTTCAAGCCAAAAAGGTGAATTTCAAAGTAAGGTAATTTTCAATCAAATAGTTAAGTTTTGACCCAAAAAGAATGTCAAATGAATTTTCAACAAAGTAGTTCAATTTTCAACCAGGTAGCCGAATCTCGAACCAAAAACGACGAATTATCAACAAAATATATTAATTTTCAACTAAAAACGATCGATTTTCAACGAAAAATGGAATAATAAAATTTTTAGTAAAATAAAAGGCCAATTTCCATCCCAATTTTTTTAACAAAATAGTTAAACCTTCAATAAATAAAATTGATTTTTACAAAATAGTTGAATTCTTAACAAAATAATTGGATTTTCACCTAAAAACGATCGATTTTAAACCAAGAATGGAATAAATAAATTTTCAGTTGAAAAAATTAATTATTAACAAAAAATAAAACAAATTTTAAACAAAATCGTTCGACTCTCAACAAATTGGATGAAATTTCAATCAAACAAAATATATTCCCCATGGAAAATTTAATAGTAACAAAATTCTAAACAAAAACCGACAAATTTTATCTAAAAATGGAACAGCTACATTTTCAGTAAAGAAATTTAATTTTCATCAAGAAAAGGAAATGGATTTCCAACAAAATAGATAAACTATCAACCAATAAAATGAGTTCTTAACAAAGTAGTTGGATTCTCAATAAAAGAATTGAATTTTCAACTAAAAACGATCAATTTTTTACCAAAAATGGAATAGTTAAATTTCCAGTTAAAAAATTAATTCTTGACCAAAAATTAAACGAATTTTTAACAAAACAGTTCGAATTTGAATTAAGTGTTTGAATTTTTAACCAAACAAGATAAATTCTGGATGAAAAATTTAATAGTAAAAAAATTACTAACTAAAAACGACCAATTTTCAACCCAAAATGTTAACAAAATAGTTAAATTTTCAACAAAGAAAAAATTGTTTAACAAAGTAATTGAATTCACACTAAAATAATTAAATTTTTAACAAAAAATGATGAATTTTTAATCAAAAATATAATAGTAAGTAGACTTCTCAATTAACAATAATCCACTTCGAACCAAAAATTGTTGGATTTTCTTACTGGGTTCTATTAAAGCAGTTCGCATTTCATAAAAAAGGTGAAGTTTCTTCAGAACATTGTAAAAGGGGAATAATTTTTAAAGGGGGAAATAGTGGAATATGAAAATTAGTAAAATCTATCAGACTGTGTTGTCCAAATTTTATGCTTAGATTGTTTTGTTTTTTTCTGTTCTATTTCCGAGACTTTCATACTTAAATTTGAGTGTCAGATGATAATGATGAATTTAAATTTCACCTCATTCTGATTTTAATTTCTCAAATTTCAAACTTCCTATTTTAGAGAAAAACGATCGCAAACAATAAAACATCGAAAAGACAAAGAGATAAGCGGATGAAATTTGGAAACTCACTCGTTCTTTATTCCCGGTTAAAAATAATTTTTTGGGGAAAGTCTTGAGGGCTAAGACCCTCTTCAAGACTCGAATGAATTCTTTGTTTATTTATAGATTTGGCAATAACAACAGAGCCTAGATCTCTTTTTCATTATCTCGAATGGAATCAAATATATCATCTGTCAGCTGCTGGCTTAAATAAAAAAATTAGAACCGTGTCTCGAAAAGTGCATAGGATGGACACGTAATTACATAAAATTACGAACAAAGTCAAAGTGCCACGTGACGTGAGTGTTAAAAAAAAGAATCATCTGTCTTGCACTACAAAGACCACAACCAGCAAAAATGACAATTTTAAATCCTAAACCTTCAAAAAATGCGATACACTCCAAAAATAAAAATACTCCAATACTCATTATTTTTAGGAACATAGGCTTGCCAGAAATCGAAAACAATGTGAAAAAAGGGTAAAAATTTTCTTCGAGTTTGAATTTTCTTTTCTAGAGCATCTAATCTGGGTGTAGTTTGACTTGGGGAAATTATGAAAATCGAGTCGATCGAGATTCGACTTGAATAACACGTGGAGAAATTTTTATTCTTTGGAAATTTCGAGCGTAGTTCGTAGAATTAAGTGTTGAAAAACTAACCTCAAAAAAAGTTTTTTTCCTCTGCCGTCATGTCCAGTCATGTTTAGGCGCCATATTAACAATTAACACTTCAAACAATCGCGCACGTTGACAAAAGTTTGAGGAAGACGAGTTTAAAGGGTTGAAAGGCAGAAAACTCGAATTTTTCGAAATAATACAAAATGTCTCGCAAATCGCGAGGGCCGTTAAACCGCCGAGGCTTTCTAAGTTTTTGTGGATTGAAAAATGGGTTTTAATAACGATTGAGGGTTTAGATTATTATTAAAACACTTTGAGAATCAAAGAAAGGGGACGAAACACGACCGGTATCATCGAAATGGACAAGAAAAATGAAGATGGCGCTGTGATTTCGAAATTACGTCACCTAAAAAAATGGCGTTTGGTATTTAAATGTTTACGTTTCGAGAAATAGATAAAATTGGAGCAAACTTTGAACTCTGGCGTGGAACATTTCACGTGGAACCTTTCATATTTTAAAATATTTGGTGCTCCACTCTCGATTCTTTTTGTTACTGACAT
>JAWWLR010000127.1:34875732-34894034 GCA_035041075.1 Acraspis erinacei
GCTTGAAAATTGAATTATTTCGATCCAAATGTAACAGTTTTAGGCTGAATTAAAAACTTTTTTGTTTGAGAATTCTGCAATTATGCTGAAAATGTATCTTTGTAGGTTGAAAATTCAACTATTTTGTTAGAAAATTAATTGTTTTGTTGAAAATTCAACTGTTTTGCTAAAAATTCGCTCTTTTGGATTGAAAATTTATTTATTTTATTGCTACAAGTTCAACTATTTCGTATTGAATTCAGTATAGTCCATTACTTATATGTAAAAATAAAACAAAGTTGAAGATTCGCCATTTTAGTTGAAAAATCTTGTTGTTTTGGTAAAAAGTTCCACTCTTTTCTTGAAAATGCGACTGTTTTCGTTTAAATTTTAATCTTTTTTGTTTACAAAATCGACCATTTGGTTGAGACTGCATCTTTTTAGATTGCGAATTAAACTATTTGCTTAAAAATTCTAATATTTGCTTTAATTTCTAATAAGTTTTTCCAAAAATTGAACAATTATCTTGTTTTTTTTAAAATTCATCCTTTTGGATTGAAAACTTTCGGTTAAAAGTTCAACTATTTGATAAAATATTTGATTTAAAAGAATTTAGCCCCGCTATTTTTGTGAAAAAACGAGCCTATTTCCCCTAGTTTGAGAACGTTTTGAGTTGTGAAGTATATTTTAATATTTTTAATTACTCTTGACTTAATATCGAAATTTGGATTTACTAAAATTCTTTTTAAAGAATACTCTACCTGCAAATTTGCTGTGAAGTCGCGCTCGTGACTTCCACCAACATATTTTTCGTATTCGACGACATTTTCGTAATATCGCTATTCGTGATTGGCGGAAAGGAAATGACTTGCATCTCGTTATCGAGAAGACACGGAAACAGTGGCTTTCCTTCAATCAAATACAAATACTTGTGAATTCCTGAATAGGCATTACGCTTTTTCTCCTTTCGCAAATTGTCCGCTTCTGTTTGCAATTTGCGGAAAAGAGCCGCGCCTGAGTAATTTTTAGTTCGATTCAGAGGCTTGATTTGAATCTCTTGAGGTGGCATTGCCGTGTAGGTGAGATTTCCTGTCAAAATAATACATAATAAATCATATTTATCAATTTGGATAAATAAATCAGGCCACGGAGTCATTTAAGAATTTTATTCTTAAATATATCGGCAAAATAAAATACATAAATAATTAAATAATACTAAGAATATAATTAATAATTTACTGAATTTTTCCTTAAAATCCAAGATTTTGAATAATTCAAAATTTTTTTCTGCTAAAAATATGACTTTTTAACAAAATGCATCAGTTCTTAAACAAACAGCTGAATCTTAATGGAATAGTTAAATTTTCAACTGAAAAATATTTTTTTTCAACCAAAAATGGAATACTTTAGTTTTCATTTGAAACAAAACAGATGAATTTTTATTAAAGCAGTTCGACTTTCAACCAAGATATTTTCTTTACAACCAAACGTCTTTTGTTTGTTTAAAATTTACTTCTCTAACTGCAAACTGAACTGTATCTTTTTTGTAGAAAATTCATCTTTTGGGTTTAAAATTGAGTTATTTTGTTGAGAATTAATTTTTTGTTTCAAAAGTGATTGATCTTTTTTTTTTAATAGAAAAATAATCATTTGGGTTGAAAATTGAACTATATGGTTAAAAAATAATTTTTGTTGTTGAAGATTCCTCGTTTTATTTAGAAATTTATTTCTGCATTTGAAAATTTAATTTTTTTCACTTGAATTATTTGGAAAATCATAAATGAACAATAACTGACATTAATAATAAAGTAATTCTTATGAATTTAACTTTACGTTACAGAAACCTGTTGAGTGAAAAACGAACCTAGCCAATAAAATTTAAAAAAGTCAGGGAATTTCTATAACTTTTAATAACTATCAAACAGAATAAATGTGTAATATTTCAATTTAAAAATTTTAGGATTCTGATCCAGAGTATTTTTTGGATGAGAATTCAACTATTTTTTTTTGTTGAAAATTTGTTCTTTTAATTAAAAAATGCATCTATTTTAGTAGAAACTGCATCTCATCCTTAGACAAAAAATTCAACTGTTTAGTTAAAAATTCAACAATTAAAAAAAAGATCCTTTTCCGTTAAAAAATCAACTGTTTTGTTGAAAAGTCAAGTCAGAAAATCTTGTTTGGATAAAAATTCAACTATGTTTTTGACCATTTGTATTTTTATTTCAAAAATTCATCTATTTTAGTAGAAAATGCGATTTCCTTAGATAAAAATGCAACGGTTAGGTTACAAATTTAACGATTTTGTTAAAAAAAATCATCTCTTTTGGTTGGAAATTCTATTTTTTAGTTTAAAATGGTGTTGAAAAGTCAACTGTACTCTGTTTTTGTTAGAAACTAAAATTCTTTTTAAATTTTATTTTAGATTTAAAAATTTGTCGATTTTGTTAGAAATTTCAGGCTTCTGGGATAAAAATGCAACTGTTTTGTTGAAAATTCAACAATTTTCTTAAATTATCCTTTTAGTCGAAAACTGAAATGTTTTGTTGAAAATGCAACTTTTTTTATAGAAAACTTCATTGTTTAAAATTCAAATTTTGGTGTTGAAAATTCACCTCAAATTTTTTTCGGATGAAAATTCAACTATTATGGTAAACATTTCATATTTCTTGGATCAAAATGCAAATCTTTGTTTGAAAATTCATCAATTTTGTCAAAGTCATCCTTTTTGGTTGTAAATTTAACTGTTTTGTTGAAAAACTGTTCTTTTTTCAGGTTGAAGATTTTCGTAACAAATTTATTTCTTGTTTGAAACTCATATTTTCATGTTGAAAAGTCAAATAAAATTTGTCTTTTATGCAAATTCGAATATATATTTTGAAAATTTGTATTTTCAGATTCAAACTTTATCTGTTTTAGCAGAAATTTCATCTTTCTATCTTTTTTTTTCTTTCATGCCCGACAAATCATTATTTACTGAAAATTCTTTTTTCTGGTTGTAAAATTAATTTCTGTTAAATGAAACCTCATCTTTCTTGGTTGAAATAAAATTATTTTTCAAAAATGTATTTATTTTTCTGAAAATTCAAGTATTTTGTTAAAAAGTATATTTTATGGAAGACAGTTAAGATTTTTTTCTTTAAAACAGATAGGTAAAATTGAAAATTTGTATTTGTATCTGGAATATTGAAATTTCTCTAAAAGAAAATAAATTTTCAGAAAAGAAAAAAATGAATTTTGAACAAAATAGCTTATTTTCCAACAAAAGAAAAAAAATTTCAATTAACATGATGCATTTTTAACAGAAACAACCTAATTTTTAACAAAATCTAAACAATATTTTTTAGTTGGGAGAGACAACAAATAGCAAAAAAATGAATGTTAAAACTTAAATTTTCTGCAAAAACCGATCAATTTTCAACTGAAAATAGAAAAAAGTTGAAAAATCAACTGTTTGGATAAAAATTCAACTATTTGTTTTTGACAATTTGTGTTTTTATTTCAAAAATTCATCTATTTTAGTAGAAACTGCGATTTCCTTAGATAGAAATGTAACTGTTTGGTTAGAAATTTAACGATTAAAAAAAAACATCCCTTTTGGTTGGATATTCAATTATTTAGTTAAAAATTCAACTCTTTTGTAGAAAATTCACTTTTTCAAAATTAATATGTTGGCGTTGAAAAATAAACTGTAATTTTTTTTGTGAGAAATTAAAATTGTATGTTTTTTAAAACTTTTCTTTTAGATTTAAAAATTCGTCGGCTTTAGTATAAATTTTAGCTTTCTGGAATAAAACGCAAGTGTTTTGTTGAAAATTCAACAATTTTCTTAAAAAGTAATCCCTTTAATCAAAAACTCCAATGTTTTGTTGAAAATTAAATTATTTAATAAAACACTAAATTGTTTAAAATTCATATTTTGGCGTGGAAAATAAACTGTAATCTTTTTTAGTAAAAAACTCAACTTTTTAACAAAAAATTGTCTTTTAAGTTTAAAAGTTCGTCTGTTTTAGTAGAAATTTCATGATTCCGGGATAAAAATGCAACGGTTTGGTTGAAAATTCAACAATTTTCCGTTTACCCGAAAACTCAAATGTTTTGTTCAAAATTCGTTTTTTCAGTTGAAAATTTTCGTAACAAATTTGTTTCTTGTTTGAAACTCATATTTTAATCTTGAAAAGTGAAACTAATTTTTTTGTATGCAAATTCAAATATGTATATATTTTGAAAATATGTATTTTCAATTTCCAACTTTATCAGTTTTAGTAGACATTTTATCTTTCTTGTATGAAAATGCAACTATTTGGTTGAAAATTAATCTTCTTTGCTTAACTATATTGTTGAAACTTATTTTTTTACCGCTGAAAATTCAATGTTTGTACAGAAAATTCATTAGGTTATTTTTTTTTCTTCCATGACTGACAAATCATTACTTCCTGAAAATTCTTTTTTCTGGTTGTACAATTAATTCTTGTTAAATGAAACCTCATATTTCTTGGTTGAAATAAAATTATTTTTCAAAAATGTATTTATTTTGCTGAAAATTCAAGTATTTTGTTAAAAAGTATATTTTATGGAAGAAAGTTAAGTTTTTTTATCTTTAAAACAGATAGGTAAAATTGAAAATTTGTATTTTTTATCTAAAATATTGAATTTTGTCTAAAAGAAGATAAATTTTCAGAAAAGGAAAAAATGAATTTTCAACAAAATAGCTCATTTTCCAACAAAAGAAATACATTTTCAATTAACATGATGAATTTTTAACAGAAACACCATAATTTTTAACAAAAGCTAAACAATATTTTTTAGTTGGGAGAGACAACATCAACTAAAAATAGAATGTTTAAAGTTTCAGTTAAAAAAATTAATTCCAAACAAAGTAAAAAAAGACTTTAAAAATAGTTCAAAACAGTAATATAAAGCTAATTTTACAAATAAAGAGTCATTGTGATTCAATTTTATATTGCAAAAAAAATCAAGCAAGTTCTCGACAAAATTCCCTGACTTTAAAAAGAAATCCCTGACACATCTGGTTTTTTAAGTATTCTGCTGAATCAATAGAACCTGATAAGAAAATCTAACTATTTTTGGTCCAAAGTTAAAAATTATTAACTAAAAGTATAATTGTCAGGAGGAATCAAATAAAAATACAAGGCAAATAAATGAGCAACAATAATATTATATCAGGACAGCCCAAAACTTCATTTTAAAAATTCTCTAACGTTACTCTAGCCAATTTTTCAATTTTCCTGGCCATTAATATTCAAATACCAGAATTTTAATCTAATGAAATCTAAATACATTTAATGTTTGGTTAAAAATTCAACAATTTTTTAAAAACTCATCCTTTTTCGTTGAAAAATCAAGCAGCTTCTCAGAAAGTTTACTTCTCATTTAAAACTCTTTTTTTTATGTTAAAAAGTTAAATAAAAATCTTGTTTGGATACAAATTCAACTATTTGTTTTTGACCATTTGTGTTTTTATTTAAAAAATTCATCTATTTTAGTAGAAACTGCGATTTCCTTAGATAGAAATGCAACTGTTTGGTTATAAATTTAACGATTTTGTTAAAAAAAATCATCCCTTTTGGTTGGAAATTCAATTATTTAGTTAAAAATTCAACCATTTTGTAGAAAATTCACTTTTTCAAAATTAATATTTTGGTGTTGAAAAATAAACTGTAATTTTTTTGTGAGAAATTAAAATTGTATGTTTTTTGAAACTTTTCTTTTAGATTTAAAAATTCGTCGGCTTTAGTAGAAATTTAAGCTTTCTGGGATAAAAACGCAAGTGCTTTGTTAAAAATTCAACTATTTAATAGAAAACTAAATTGTTTAAAATTCATATTTTGGCTTGGGAAATCATCTGTAATCTTTTTTAGTTAAAAACTCAACTTTTTTTAAATTTTGTCTTTTAGGTTTAAAAATTCGTCTGTTTTATTATAAATTTCATCATTCTGGAATAAAAATGCAACGGTTTGGTTGAAAATTCAAGTTTTTTATAGAAAACTTAATTGTTTAAAAATCATATTTTGGCGGGGAAATCAACTGCAATCTGTTTTAGTTAAAAACTCAACTTTTTTTTAAATGTTGTATTTTACGTTTAAAAATTCGTCTGTTTTATTATAAATTTCATAATTTTGGGATAAAAATGCAACGGTTTGGTTGAAAATTCAACAATTTTCCGTTTACTCAAAAACTCAAATGTTTTGTTGAAAATTCAAGTTTTTTTTATAGAAAACTGAATTGTTTAAAAATCATATTTTGGTGTTGAAAAGTCAACTGTAATCTTTTTTTGTGAGAAATTAAAATGATATTTTTTTTTAACTTTTCGTTTAGATTTAAAAATTTGTCGACTTTAGTAGAAATTTAAGCTTTCTGGGATAAAAATGCAAGTGTTTTGTTAAAAATTCAACTATTTAATTGAAAACTAAATTGTTTAAAATTCTTACTTTGGCTTGGAAAATCAACTGTAATCTTTTTTAGTTAAAAACTCAACTTTTTTTAATTTTGTCTTTTAGGTTTAAAAAGTCATCTGTTTTAGTAGAAATTTCATCATTCTGGGATAAAAATGCAACGGTTTGGTTGAAAATTCAACAATTTTCCGTTTACTCGAAAACTCAAATATTTTGTTGAAAATTCAAGTTTTTTATAGAAAACTTAATTGTTTAAAAATCATATTTTGGTTTTGAAAAGTCAACTCAAAATTTTTGCGGATGAAAACTCAACTGTTTTTCTTTTTAACTTGTCTTGTGGATTTGAAAATTCATCTGTTTTGTCGAAAAATTGTTTTTCAGGTTGAAAATGTTCGTGACAAATTTATTTCTTGTTTGAAACTCATATTTTAATCTTGAAAAGTCAAACTAAATTTTTTTTGTATGCAAATTCAAATATATATTTTGAAAATTTGTATTATCAATTTCAAACTTTATCAGTTTTCGTAGACATTTCATCTTTCTTGTATGAAAATGCAACTATTTGGTTGAAAATGAATCTCCTTTGCTTAACTATTCTGTCGAAAATTATTTTTTATCGCTGGAAATTCAATGTTTGTACACAAAATTCATCTTTTAGCTTCAAGATTCAACAGTTTAGGTTAATTTTTCTTTTAATTTCATGACTGATAAATCATTATTTACTGAAAATTCTTTTAGCTGGTTGTAAAATTAATATTTTTAAATGAAACTTCATCTTTCTTGATTGAAATTAAATTATTTTTCAAAAATGTATTTATTTTGTTGAAAATTCAAGTATTTTGTTAAAAAGTATATTTTATGGAAGAAAGTTAAGTTTTTTCTTGAAAACAAATAAGTAAAATTGAAAAATATAATATTAAAAATAGAAAAATATTCAAACCTGGGACGAGGAGATTTAAATCGTGAGTGGCTAAAGTAGCAGCCTGTCTTTTCTCGCAAATGCCTTCGTGAAGCTTCGTTTGCAACTGAATAAATTTTTTGAAGCTCTCTTCCGTGAATGTCATATTCCGGACGATACAGGCAATAATATGAGGTCGAACTGCTTTAACGTGCTCGGTGATTGCGATCTTTGGAGCCTCGTCTGTTACTTTAAGCACTTTTAATTCGTGGGTTAATTTTTCAATGTTGACAGTGTTCTCATTTTCTGAGGATTTATTCGATTTCTTTCCCTTTTTCGACTTACTTCCGGAACCTCCACCAGAATCCCCGTCAGATCTGGCACAGTGTTGTCTTACATAGTCGAGGACTTGTTTTGTGCGACATTGATCCACGAGCTTCAGCAATCGTTTGTCTGAGAGACTGTTGCCTTTCAGGTTCAAGTCCTTCAGTTTTGTGCAGTCTGCCAATTCACCAGGAACGACTGGAAAAGAAGGAAATGAAACATAAAGAAATAATTTTCAGGATGGCCACACGTTTTCCTAGTTCAGAAAGTTTCCAAGTTTTTAAAATGTTTATAATTTCAATTTAAAAATATAGTTTTTAAGGCCAAATTCTAAAATGGTTTAATCTTTGAGGCCTTGAAACGAAAGTTTGATAATTAATTAATTTCGGGAGGTTTAGAATTTTAAATTTAACAATATTCAAAATTTCATATTGAGATATTTCATAGTCTCTTTTTAATTTCATAATTTTATATGTAAATATGAAGCAATTTAGATCTTTAAAATTGCACAACTTCAAAAATTAGATTCTAATCAATCCTTTCAAATTGAAAAATATTTGATTGGAAAATTCATAGGTTTTAATTTTGCAATTAAAATTGACTTGGTTGAATTTTAGAAAGTATAATTAGAAATTAAAATTTTTGTGTTTCTAAGCCATTAAATTTCTTTTTTAGTTTTAAATGAAGTTTGCATTCGTTTAAGTTTTAACTTACCGGAGTATAAATTTTGTATTATTAATGTTTCCCACTTAAAATTACTATTTATTTTGAAAGCTTTTTCAGAATTTTAAAGCTTCTTATTTTTAATTATTTAATTTTAAACGGTTTTAATCATTAATAATTCATTTTCAATTGCTTTGAATTTTAAATAATCCAATTTTCAAAATTCGAATCTTAAAGTATTCAATTTTTAACGTTGTTATGTTTTACTATTTTCGAAATTTTTATTTTTAAAACGTTCAATTTCGCGGTTTTTTAATTAAACTTAAAATGATTTAATTTTTAGCACTTCGATTTAAAAATGATGCAGCTCAACTCCATTTTATAATTAAATTGTTCAAAATCGTGCAATGTTTTTTCTTAAATTTAAGACGATTTAATTCAAAATTACTAATTATCCATTATTGTTTTAAAAAGTTTCAAAAAATAATACTTAAAAATTGGATTACTATTGGATTTTAAAATTGTTTACATGATTCAAAGTCAATAGACAAAATTGTTAAAAATAAAATTCAGCATCGGGTGGTCACAAAAGTTCATGTTCCAAAATCCCTCATTTTAATTTTAAAATTTATGAAATTAATTATTTATTAATTACAACAGAAAAAGATTATTTTTCTATCTTAAAAGATGAAATTTTCATCCATAAGGTCGAATTTGTGACCAAAAAAGGACTTTTTTTTTAAATCAAAAGTAGTTCATTTAAGAAAAAATCCAATTATCAAAAAAATAGTTCCATTTTTAAATAAATTGTTGAATTTTCAACCTAAAAAGATGAATTTTTAATCCAAAAGGATGAAGTTTCTGTAAAAGTAGACAAATTTTCAACAAAACAGTTTAATTTTCGACCAAAGGAGATGACTGCTTAACAAAAAAGTCAATTTTAAATTAAGAAAGATGAATTATTAACTAAATAGTTGAATTTTGTAACAAAAACAAAATTATTTTTTTATCCAGACAGTTTCATTTACAGACACATATATATAGTTGAACTTTAAAACAACTCAGAAAAATTTTCAATAAAATATGAAGTTGATTTTTGAAACAAATTGAATTTTCATTAAAAAAAAAGGATATTCTAGTAAGACTTAATTTTCAACTAAAATCAAGAATCTTCAACCAAAATATTATTTTTGAACTAAGCGGTTCACTTTTCAACGAAAAAAAAACTAAATTTCTGAATAAGAAGTTAAAATTTCTACCCAGAAGTCGAAATTTTCAACTATAAAGACGAATTTTAATTTAAATCTAATTAGTTTTCTACTAAAAAAGACAAATTTTAAAGTAAAAAAAAATTTTTAACCAAACAATATCAATATTTAACCAAAAATGCATAAATTAAATTTTCAGTTAAAAAAATTAATGCTGAGTCAATAAAAATAAAGAATTTTAAACAAATTAGTTTTATTTTCAACCAAAAAGATAAATCATCGTATAAAATAATAAATTTGCAACTATAATAGATAAATTTTCAGACAAAAAAATTAATTTTCAGCAGAAAAAGGATATTCAACTAAAGATGAATTTTAAACTACAATGAAGGATCTTCATCCAAAAAATTATTTTTGATGAAAGTGGTTCACTTTTCAACCAAAAAAAGATGAATTTCAAACTTTAAACTTGTAATATTTTTATTATTTAATCTTTTATAAATCAAATAAATATTTTGAATTCTATTCAAACTCTTGAAACGCTAAAATCATTTTAAATATTTTAATTTTAAATCTTTGGAATTCCTTTGAAAGTTTTTAAAGCTTTTTTAAATTCCTTTGAATTTTTAAAATTACCCTAAAAATTTTCAAAACTATTCTAAAAACTTGAAAATACCTTCGAATGATTGAAATGTATTAAAAATTTCATGGAATATTTTAAAATACCCTATAATATTTAAAATCCTATGAAATCCTTTGAAACCTTTAGAATGACTTTGAAGGTCTTGAAAGATTTGTCAAATTTCATTTAATTTATAAAAATATTCTAAAAATCTTTAAAATTGTTTGGGAACTGTTCTAGTTATTAAAATATGTTACAAAATTTCGAGGAATCTTTTAAAATATCCTAAAATATTTCAAATCCTTTGAAATCTTTTGAAAGCTCTTTAAATTTCCTTTGAATTTTAAAAATTACTCTAAAATCTTTCAATTATATTTTGATATCCCTAAAAATGATTCTAAATTAATTAAAAAGTTCGTGGAATCTTTTAAAATACCCTAAAATATTTCAAATTCTTTGAAATGTATTGAATACCCTAAAAACTTTTTAAATCACCTACAAATTTCTTAGGTTTTTTTAAATTACTAAAATATTTGCGTACCTTTGATATCCACTTAAATTATTCAATTCTATGGAAAGATTCTTGGAATCTTTTAAAATACCCAAAAACATTTGAAATCTTTTGAAATACCTTGAAACATTTTTAAGCTCTTAAGAATTCCTTGGAATTTTAAAATCCTTAGGAATCCCTGCAAATTATTAAAATCTTTGCTATTTTTTTCCAAAATCGCTGACCTACCGTCAACCTGATTGAACCTTGAAATTCCTAACCTTAAAAAAATTGGCCATTCCTATAGAAAATCGAATAAATAAACTTACCAGCAATTTTATTATCAGCCAAATCCAGCAGTTTCAAAGATCCTAAAACGTTGATATTGGCTGGAATTTCCTTGATCAAATTTCCATTCACCCTGATTTCTGCAAGATGCACGAGTTCCGCGTAACAAACATCGGGAAAATGATCGAATTTATTATTTGAGAGATCCAGCAAAGCCAATTTTAGATTAGAAGCTTGGGAGGGCAGATCAGTGAGAAGATTCGATCCCAAATTGACAGTAGCAAGCTGCGGCATTCGGCTAATTTCCTGAGGAAGATGTGACAGCTTGTTCCGGGAGCAATCGAGCACTTTGAGTTTGGTTAAATTTTTAATCGAACTAGGCAGATTCTCGAGATTATTTGAATGCAGTACGAGGCTCGTAAGATTGACAAGTTTTCCAATTTCTTCTGGAATTACTTGCAATCCCGTCTGGTGGATATTCAAAAAATTTAGATTTTGGAGGTTAAAGAGCGCCGGATCGATTCCAGAACTTGATATCCTTTTTGATATTGTTGGTCCAGTCAAGATCAATTCGTGCCGGTTTTCCTTCACTGCAACGATTATTTCATTCCAAGTGTCCTCGGTTAACATCTTCGTTGGATGATTTCAAAAAGTGCAAATTTAATTTTGAAAAAGGAGATTCGTCTTCGTTTTTTTGACTTTTGAGGTTAAGTCAGAACTTGCGGCGGCGAACACGCGAAATCGTGAATTGTAGGCAAGTGTTTACATCACGTGACCTTGGTTTCACCACGTTGCTGCGAGGCAAATTTAAAAAATATGCTTTTTGCAACTTTAAAGCATGATCCAACTTCAAAGTGATGTTTCTGCTTTGCTGATATTTCAAAATTTTTTTAAATGTAGATTTTTGCAGATTTAAAAAAAAAAGATTTTTACGATTTAAAAACTTTTCAAGAGAATACGATTTTTTTAAAGATTCATAGACAAATTTCAAATGGTTTTTTATTTCAAAAAATTAATTTTAAGAGAAAATTGAAGAATATTTTTAAAATTGTAAGAAAGTCACGTGGAAGAGTTTTGTACACATTTTTATATTTTGCAGGAATATAAAGAAAATTTATCAAAAATTTGAATAATTTTCAAAATTTAAAAGATATTTAAAAGTTTTCGAAAAATTTCAAAAATTATTTAAAATTTCAAAAAACTTTAAAAAGATGTAGATAATGGAAGATTAAAAAAAAATTAGAATCTTTTTAAGTGTTCCAAAAGATTTTATTTAACAAAAAAATTCATAAGATTCATTGGGAAGTTGACAAAAAAATGTAGATTTTTAAAGTTTTTGCAATAAATTTTTCAAATTAGAATTAGAATCGAATTAGAATCTTTTTAAGTTTTTAATATTCCTAAAAAAATGTTAAGAAGTTTTACTTCGATTTTTGTTTTTTCAAAAAGTTTTCATTTTTTTTAATTTGTAGGAAAATGCGAATAATTTAAAAAAATATTTATAAATTTAAAAAGAATTAAACATTTTTTTAAATTTTTACAATTTTAAAAGATTTTTAAAAGATTTAAAAAAATTAATAAAAAGTAGACGTTTCAAGATATCGAAAAATAACTTTTTTAAGTTTTTTAAACTTTTCAAGACATGAAATTTGATGAAATATTCGTGTATTTAACAGATAAACAAATTATCTTATTTATGAGAAATTTGAAAAAGAAGTCCAAAAATTATCTGAAAGATTTAGGAGCAAATTTTTTAATTTTGCAGTTAAAAAAATAATTAGGAAAAATTTCAATCATTAAAGAAATGAAAAATATATTTCGAAGTTTTGAAAAAATAAAATATTTAAAATTTGAAAACAAGATCTGAAAGAAAATGTACATTTTTGAAGATTTTGAACAAAACATTAAGAATATTTTTAAGACCCTAATGCCAATATAAAAAATTTCTGCACAATAATTTTAATATTTGTGTCAATTAAAACCGACATTTTTCAAAATATCAGTAAAAATGTCACTTAACAATAATTGAAAAAATTGTAAGATTTCTCTAAAAATTAAAAACAAAATGTATTTTTTTAAAGATTTTAAAGTAAAATTTTAAACTTTTCAAGAATTTTAAAATGCATCACAATAATAATAAAAATGCTGTAAAACAACCTAGGAAAATTTTAAATGATTTTTTATTTTGAAAATTTAAATAGATTTCCAAAATTTTTGGTTAAAAAATCAGAATTTTGGTGTGAAATTTATCTTGGTTGAAAATGTAACTAAATATTTGGTTGAAAATGGTTTTCTTTTGTTGCTGAAAATTGGTTTATTTAAGCTGAACATTGAACTATTTGGTTAAAAATTCAACTTATTTGTTAAAAATTGTTCTTCTTTATTTGAATTGAACTATTTAATATTTAAAATGGAAATTCTGTTGTTCCTGAAAATTTAATTATCACATTTTTTGATGAGAATTCATCTTTTTTGGTTGAAAATTCAAGCCTTTGGTTTCAATTGGATCCACTTTGTTAAAAATTCACTTTTCTGGTTGTATATTCATCATTTTATTGTATGTTACCAATTTCCATCTTTTTATTCATCATTTGAATTGAAAATTAATCTTTTTTGTTGAAAATTCAACTCTTTTCTTGAAATATCGTCTTTATGAATTGAAATATGAATTATTTTGGTAGAAAATAAATATTCTTGCTTGAAAATAATTTGAAAATTTGGTTGAAAATTAAAATATTTAAATCCTTTTTCGAAAATTAAATTTTCAATTGAAAATGTGTCTATTCAATTTTTGGTACAAAATTGATCCATTTCAGTTAAAAATTCAACTACATTAAAAAAAATAATTTTTGAAATTGAGGATTCATCAGTTTAGTTGAAAATTGATCTGTTTAATTGAAAATTATACTCTTTTTGTTGAATGAAATTGTTTTTTGTATTATAAATAATTTTCTTTTCTTTTCTATTATTTTAGATATTAGACACAATGAAATACAATTATTTTATATTAATATTAATTTTATATTTTAATTTAAGAATTGCGTGAGGCAAAAAAAATAATCGCGCGTTTATAAATAGTATAAATTTTCTTCTTTGATAATTTTATAAATTTGGCTTTTAAGAAATCTCTTTTTTACTAAGAGATTGGAAAATGAATCAATATTAGTCAATCAATAATTAAAAAATTGGGTAGACCTCGTTAAATTTGAGGATAAAAAGGTTTTATTCTTGAAATTTGCTAATGCCTTATTTATTTAAATTGTCTCATTTTTCTCAGTTGTTTGACCCTAATTCTTTTAATATTTACACCTGTATTTATAAAGACTGATAGTAATTTTTTAATTAAAAAATTTCGTTATTTAAGGAATATATTTATTCATTTATTATTTCCTCAACGGAAGCAAATGTTGGATTTGGATAAGTGGTTTTCATTGTCACTTTTCAAGAAATTATTTAAATTTTACGACCTGAGATTGTCAAATACAAAGAATAGTGTGAGAAAACGACAGCGTGTGCAAATTAATTCCTAGAAATTTTTTTATCTAGAATAGTTAGATTTGAACTGGTTCTTGGTTAAAAATGAGAAATTATAACTGTTTTACAATAGAAAAAAAGACAATGAAAGAAAAAATTCAGGAAAGTCAACTAGAAAAACTAAATAACAATGTCTATAGTATTTATATAAATAATTATAATTAAGACATTGCAAATAATTAATATACAACCATTTTTAATTAGCAATAAAAAGATATTGAGAATATACATATATGTTTTAACAATTTTTTGGCCAATAGTCTTTTTAAAGTACTTTTTCTAATTTGTGATTTTTTGTGATTTGTGAATAGATAAAAATAATATGTTGCAGATACGAGATTTGAAAAATATTTAATTCTTTGCAACTAAAAATATGAATCTTTAACCAAAAAAATACTTTTTACCCTAGCAGTTTAATTTTAAATCAAAAACATGAACTTTCCATAAAAAATACAAATTTTGAGCAAAATACATATATTTTTAAATAAAATGATTAATTTTGACAGAAAAAATAGAATAGTTAAATATTCAGTTAAAAAAATCTCGACTAAGTGAAATTAATTTTCAACCAAATATTTAAATTTTCAACCGAAGAAATGATTTTTCAAACAATATTCATAAATTTTAAAGCAAATATCTAAGTTTTGATCTAAACAAATACATTTTTAACTTATAATAGAATAGATACATTTCCAGTAAAAAAAGTAATTAATTTTTAACCAAGAAGTTAGAATTTCTACCAAAGAAGATGAGTTTTTAACCAGAAAGATCAATTTTCTACCAAAGAAGACGAATTATAACAAAATATGTACATAAAATTTAGATAAAATAGTTTAGTTTTTTCCCAGGGAAATTAATTTTCAATTGCAATTATTATTGGTCATTCAAAAAAATAAATGTTTAATTAAATATTTGAATTTTCGACTAAAAAGATGATTTGTTAACCAAAGAAATAATTTTTCAAAAAAAAAAAAAATGAAGTTTCAACTAATGAGATTACATTTCCGCAAAAAAAATTTCAACAAAATACATGAATTTTCGACCAAACCTCGAAAAAGATAAAATAAAAAGATAAATTTCTAGTGAAAAAAATTCTTCATCAAAAAGTTTAAATTTCTACCAAAGAAGATGAATTTTTAACCAAAATGAACAATTTTAAACTAAAAATATGGATCAGAAACGTAATAATTATATTTTTAGTTAAGAAAATAACTTTGAGCCATAAAAACAAGTTTTAACAAAATTGTTGAATTTTAATCCAAAGAACTCAATTTTGAACCAAAAAGGTAAAGTTTTCATCAAGAAGATTCATATTCTACTGCAAAAAAATGTAGAAAAAAACAGTTCCAAAATGTTGAATTTTCATGCGAAAAAGACAAATTTTCTACAAAACTTTTGAATTTTGCAACCTGAAAGACGAATTTTCAACCCAATAGTTTCATTTTGAACCAGCAAGAATAAATTTGAATAAAATTTGTAAATTTTGAGCAAAATAATACAATTTTCTACCAAATAAGAAAATAAAATAATATTTGTTATTAACATATTTCCTTTTTAAATTTAATCTCATTAAGGTTCATGTAGATATGTTCTTCAATTTATTATTTATAACTACTGAAAATTGATATTGTTTTATAAAATATCGTGCCTTTTAAATTTTATATATTAAAAAACAAATTTCTATTTCATCCATTTGTAATTAATTTATTAATTTATCTAAAATGTTTAATAGACAGAGAAGTTTTTTTCGGGAGCCTTGAATTTTTAAAGACTTCTTAAGAAGATTGTGAAACCCCAATATTATATTTGTTTTAGCCAATTAGCATCTGAATGAAGGACAATTACCACTTTCAAGACCGTGTCGAGCCAAAATCGAAAATGCATATAATTTCTTAATTATTCTTTAATAACGAAAAAAATAATTTATAAACAAGTAGAGTTAAAAGAAATATTTTTATATTGAAATGACAAAAAATTGGAAAAATTCAATATCAGTTTTTTTCTTTCAAAAAGGTTTCGAAATTTTGTTTTCCAAATTGTAAAAAATGCCAACAAGATAGAAAAATTCCGGATAAGCTTATAAATTGAAATATATCGATTATTAGGAAATTCTCTTTTTCATTAAATTTACAATAAAAATTACCAGCTAAAATGTATATTTATAATGTTTTTTTAACTTGATGCGAAAAATAAATAATTAATTTAAAAAAATTAAAACTTTTAGAAGCTTGAAAGAAATCTCGCGAAAATGTTTCCGTTTGGTTATTTTGCAATTGTTAGCTTAAGTTTTTAAGTATTAACTAGGAATATCTTTCCGATGACTTTTTTCAGGCTCAATTTGTAGACGGTATCAACAAAGTGTGTCTTTCCATAACTCTTTGCTGCGATACTTAGTAAATTTACAAAAATGATTAATTATTTAAACAATTTGTTTACGGAATGAACAAAGAGTGTCTTTGCAAGAACTATTTGTTACGACACTTTGGAAATTTACAAGAATTCTTATTTATTCAAACAATTTTCATGCAAAAATTCCGACTATGATACTTTGCAAATTTTAAACATTTATTGATGATTTAAACAATTTCCATAAACAAATTCAGAGATTGGCTATTTTTTCAGTACATAAGCTACATTTTTTTACGGAATCAGCAAATAATGTCTTTGCGATTACTCTTCGCTATGATCATTTTCAAATGGACAATAATTAATAATCATTCAAGCCCTGTTTATAAACAAATTTAGAGTTTGGCTATTTTTAATTGAATAGGCTCAATTTTGTTTACGGAATAAAAAATTACTTTAGACAACTTTTTTCTGTGATACTTATAAAGTTTTCAATAATTATCAATTATTTAAACAATTTTCATGAACAAATTTAGAGTTTGGCTGTTTTTCAGCGAACAGGCTAAATTTGTTCATGGAATCCACGAAGAATTTATTTCCAAGAACTCTTTGCTACGACACTTTGAAAATTTACAAGAATTGTTAATTATTCCAACAATTTTCATGAAAAAATTCCGATTTTGGCTGTTTTTAATGAATGCGCTCAATTTTTTACAAATGAAGTAGCAATATTTCTCCGATGACTTTTTCCAGACTTAATTTGTTTAAGGAATCAACAAAGAATGAATGTCTTTCGAAGAACTCTCTACTATGATACTTTGCAAATTTACAATAATTATTATTTATTTAAACAATTTTCATAAACAGATTCAGGGCTTGGCATTTTTTCAGCAAATAAGCTAAATTTATTTACGGAATCAACAAATAATGTCTTTGCGATTACTCTTCACTATGATGATTTTCAAATGGACAATAACTAATAAGCATTCAAACAATTTTTATAAACAAATTTAGATTTTGGCTATTTTTAAACGAATAGGCTTAATTTGTTTACGGAGTCAACAAAGAATTTATTTCGATAACTCTTTGCTGCGATTCTTGGTAAATTTACAATAATTATTTATATTTAAAATTAAATATTTATGTCTACATTAAACAAAAGAAAACAAGAAATATATGTATGTGTGTATGTATATATATGTATATATGTGTATGGATATATGTATATGTATGTATATGTGTATGTATGTATGTATGTATGTATATGCATATATAAACTGTTCTCGAACTTTTCCAATTCGAGACTTTTATAATTCGGTAATTTCATTATTTGTGGAATTTTCAATTTCTGTAATACTATAAACTGGTGGGAACTTTATTGTTCGGCAATTTTTCCAATTCGGTAACATTATAAACTGTTCAGGAATTAAATTATTCGGAAATTTTAGTACTAAACCGTTCGGGAATTTTCAAATTTGGGAATTTTATTGTTCGAAAATTTTATTATGCGGGAATTCTCAAATTCGGTAATACT
>JAWWLR010000127.1:34949773-34963289 GCA_035041075.1 Acraspis erinacei
GGCATATTTAACACTCTATTCTAGTTGAATTAACTAGAATTCTGGTTGATCCAACCAGAATTTTTTTTGAGTGTTATAAACTGTTCGGAAATTGTAATATTCCGGAATTCGATAATATTATAAACTGTTTCGGAATTTATTATTCGGGAATTTTATTATTGGGAATCTTATTTTTTGAAAATTTTATTATTCCGGAATTTTACAATTCGGTAATATTAAAAACGTCTAGGGAATTTTGTTATTCGCGAATTGTATTATACAGGATGTTTACAATGCGGGAATTTTATTAACCAGAAATTTTATTCGGGAATTTTTCAATTCGGTAATATAATAAACTGTTCGGGAATTGTACAATTGGGGAATTTTATTATTAGGAAATTTTTAATTCGGGAATTTTATTAATAAGAAATTGTATTATTCTCGCATTTTCAAATTCGGGAATTTTATTAGTAAAGAATTTTCGATTTGGGAATCTTATTATTCAGAAATTTTATCATTCGAGAATTTCACAGTGTCGGCAATTTTTCAATTGTCCGTAATTTACCAGATTTAAGTCAAATTGAGAGACTTTAATCATAAAAGTGTTTAATTTTTGAAATCGTAAATTGAAAACTGTACAATTTAATTTTTTTTCAATAAAAATTTTAATTAAAGAAACGGGAAAAAGTAAAGTTCTTGTAAATATTAGGAACAGAGAGTTTAAGAAAACTTTAATTGTGAACACCATGGGCGCGCAAGGAATATAAAAAAATTAAATTTTTAACTAAAGAGATGAATTAGGACTAATAAAATCAATCTTTTAACAAACTAGTTCAACCTTGAACAAAAAAGTAGAATAGTTAATTTAAATAATTTAAATAAAGGATGTTCCTTTAAATACTAGAATCCTACATCCTCAAAACTAAATTAAATTGATAAATGTCTAACAATGGAAAAACAGAAACGAGGTTGCCAAGAGCAAATTAATCATGGAAAAAAGACTATAAATACCAACTTTATTGCACCCTGACGGATCATTTACGGAACTTTTACAATTATAGACATTTTGATATATTCAATTGCTAATTCAAGATTACTTCCTTGAACGGAATGTCATTACAATTTATAATTGTTTATAATTTATGATTCACATTTTACATTTTACGATACTTCGAATGGAAGTTTCGCTTTTCATTCAAGGCGAAAAACTCGCCTGACTAATTATTTCAGTGCTCTTGACAGTTATTCGCCAAGTTAATTACCTTCAAATTACAGACCGGGAAAAGTGCGAAATCGAGTCTAATGCTTGGGTATGAAGTATGGAGTAGTGGAAATATTTTGTCGAGATTACGACTTAAATGAAAGTCGATTCATTATTATTATCGAAAAAATCTCTAAATTTTTATAGGACCCAGTTAAAAATTAAAAAAATTTTAAAAGCAATTTATCCACCCGCTCACCTCCCTCCCCCCTTCGGAGAATTGCCAAACAAACAAGAGTAAACTTCAACCACAAAAAGTTGTATTTTTACCCCAATAGTACCTGAAAAAGTAAATTTTTAACAAAAAATATAATTTTAAACTAAATAGTTGCATGTTAAAAAAATAATTTTGAACCAAATGAATTTTCAATCGAAAAAGACTAATTTTCAACCAAATAGTTGAGGTTTCAACTAAAATAAAATGAAATTGATTTTCTTATTGAGTTTTATAAATTCAGTTTGAATTTAAGTGAAAAAACAAGAATAAGGGGGAGTCTCTTGAAAAAAGGAGAAAATTAGGATTTCTCATAAAAAAAGGAGATAATTTTTTTTTAAAGTCGAGATTCTGATTTGAAAGGAAAGTGGATTTAATATTATTATCCAAAGTTTTTAAAAATTATTGTTAGAAGCCATTAAAAAATATTTAACGAATTAAATTTTCAACATTCAAAGATGGAAATTCAATCAATTGAATAAATTTTTAACAAACAGCAAAATTAATTATCAGCTGAAAAGATGAACTTAAATCATTACAAAAAATAGTTTATATTTAAAACAAGAAAAATGTTAATTGCAAATTAAAAACAATTTAATTCAACTAACAAAGATGAATTTTCAACTAAATAGTTGTATCCTCAACTAAAACAGATTAATGTTTGACCAAATAGATTAATTTTACAACAATAAAGTTACATTTTTAAGAAACAAAATTTTTAGTCAATAGAAAAAAAATTCAGCCCAATTGTTGAATTTTCAATCTCAAAAGGCGATTGTCCAACTTTAAAATTTTCAAACAAAAAAGATGAATTAAAAAAATTACTTTTTGTCAAAGTAATTAAATTTTCTACAGAATAGATTAATAATCCACTAAAATGATGAAGTTTTACAAATAAAAAAAGGTATATTTAAAAGAGAAGTTGAACTTTCAACCAATTAATTGTATTTTCAATTTTAAAATATATCTATTCTCAGGAAAAAATACAATAGTTAATATTTCAACCATAAAAAGTTTGTTATTATATTGAAAAAAACAGTTTAATTTGACCATCAAAAGATAGATTCTCAACTAAAAACTTATTAGTTGATATTTAAACCAACGACAATTTTTAATTTAAATAAGAAACAGTTTAATTCAGCTAAAAATGAACTTTCTACAGAATTCAACTAAAAAAGATAATTTTTAACCAAACATTTGCACTTTTAGTCAAAATGGATGAATTTTCAAGAACAAAAAACTTATTTTCAACAATAAGGTTGAATTTTTGACAAAAAAATAGATTTTTCAATCAATGAAGAAAAAAAATCAGTCAAATTGTTGAATTTTTAAGACAAAAAGTCGAATTAGCTTCGAAACTGTTAAATTCTTAAACTGGAACTTTGTATTTTTAATCTAAAAATAAAAATTTTCAAAAAAAAATTGAATTTGTATACTACAAGGAGGAAGTGTTAACCAAATATATGATTTTCGACAACAAAAATTATTTATTAAGCAAAAAATTGAATTTACAAACAAAAAGTTGAACTTTAAAGCCAAAGGTAAGCATTTCCAGGAAAATAGTTTATTAAAAAAACTTATTGAACTTCAACAAAATATAGTTGCATTTTTAACTAAATAGTTAAATTTTCAAGACAAAAAAGACGAATTTAATGGTCGGCGGTTGAATGTTCAATCCCATAGGACGAATTTAATATCCAAAAAGACATATATTTATAACAGAACAGTTCAATTTTTAACAACCTAGGATACATTTTTAAAAAACTTGAAGTATGAAGAAAATAATAAAATTTGTAACAAACTATTTGAAATCTCAATTAAAATGATGAATATTCAACAAGAAAAAATTAATTTTCAACATATAAGTTTAAATTTTAACCAAGTAATTGAATTTTCAATTAAAAAGTATAATTATCAAGGAAAAGTATAATGTTCACATTTAAGCAAAAAAATTAAATTTTAATTAAAATGAAAAGAATTATGTTTAACCAAAAAAGATGAATTCTCAATGAAAAATATAATATTTTATGATTTTTGAAACAGAAAAAGATTTCAATTTTAAATAATAACCAGTTCAAATTAACCAAAAAAGACGAATATCTAACCAAATATTTGAATCTTCAACCAAAAAAGATTTATTTTTAACCAAACATTTGCATTTTTATTCAAAAATATAACATTTCTACCTAAGAGATAAAGTTTCAAACCAAAGAAAGAAATTTTTAACAAATGAGTTCCACCTTCATCCACAGAACTAAAAAAAAGTTTTGTTCAGACAGAACAAAAATTGCAATCAAATTTTTGAATTTTTAAGTGGAAATGGCGAATTTTCTAAGATAAAGTTGAATTTTCATCTAGAAAAGATTCTCCGTGTATAGAGACAAAATCCCAGTGAAATTTTTTAATTTTCAAACCAAAAAGGCGAATTCTCAACAAAAAAGTTAAATTTTCAACCAGATTATATGAATTTTTAATCGAAAATGTTCATTGTCGACCGAATAAAAACCAAATAAAAATGTTGTCCCAAACAAAAAAGTTTTATTTTCAACAAAAAACTTAAGTGTCAAGCAAGTAGTTTTATTTTAAAATAAAACGATCAATTTTGAATAAAAAATTAGTAGAGCTAAATTTGCAGTTCAAGAAATTGATTTTGAACAAGAAAACAAAATTAATTGTCAACCACAGTGATGAATTTTCATCTAATCAAATAAATTTCTAAGATAGTATTTGAAGCTTTCAATTAGTAGTTTAATTTTCAATAAAGAGTTTTAATTTTGTACCAAAAAATACGAATTTTCAACCAAATAGTTGAGCTTTTATTCAAAACTATCAATTTCAGCCAAAAATAGAGTATTTAAATTTTCAGTGAAGAAAATTAATTTTCAATTTAAAAAAATCAACCTTGAATCAAACAGTAGAATTTTAAATCTAAAGAGATGAATTCTAAGCCAAAAAGTATAATATTATACTTTTTAATTAAAAACAAGGAACTTTCAAACATAGTTCGATTTTCTTAATGAGTTTTATTAATTCAGTTCACATTTAAGTAAAAAAAATGAGAAAATAGGAAAAAGGGGGAAAAGGGGCGAAAGTGGAAAGTATACAATGGAAATGAGAAGAATGGGGAATAGGAGAAGTTTCTTAAAAACAAGGCAAAAATAGAAATTTATAAAAAAAAGGGAAAAGAGAGAAGTGGTGAATTCGAGGAAGGGCGTGAAGTCTCATTTAGATGCTTGTAAAATAAAATCACTAATTTTAAAATTTTTTTAAGTATAACAAAAAAGTATTATTTGCATGTATTCTTATAATGTAAATTTAGAATAAGCTGGGCTAAATTAAAAGAAATTATTTAGATGGTCTGAAAGATAAGGGGATACTAACCTTTCCTCTAGGCCAATAGCACTTCCGGTCATCTTTATTGAGACAAGCTTCATCTTCGCTTTCGGTCGTATATTGCCAGTCGATGTCAGTTCCCAGGAAATTAAAAAAAAAAGATGGAATTTGAGTTCCGGTTGGTTCGTCCAATCCTGCTTCGAGTAATAAAACAGAAAATCTATTTTCTTCCGACAATCTCGATGCCACTGTCGCCCCTCCACTTCCACCTCCTATCACCACAAAATCGTACCTGAAAAATAGATTATTTTTTTTTAATTAAGGGAAAAATTATTATTGAGGACATATTTTTCATGTTACGGTATTGAGCAGATATCTAAAAGTAAAAAGTTTGATGCTAATTATTTTTGGTTTGCTGATCTTATATTGAACACATATATTTTTTAAAATAGTTATTTTATTTTTTAGCTGTGGAAAAATGACTTTAGCTCCGCTGGGATTTAAACGCAGGTCTTCAGATTGACAGTCTGGTGCTGTTATCCACGAAGCTACAGAGAGTAGGAGATTAATTTTTCATGTTTTATGTACCAATCGTATTTTTCAGACTACATGGAGCTACAAATTACAATTTTTTTTTTAATTAATTATTTTCTGAAAAAAGATCTTCTCCTTCGCTTCGTTGGGGATCGAATAATAGAACCCCATTGCCGCTCGGGTGCTTTCCCCTTAATCTATTAGAGGAATCGACAGAAGAATCCCTTTTTCAGAAATACCCACATCATTTTTCGAGGTGTTACAAGTCAAATTTTTCAAGGAATCTGTATTATCATCAGAAAATAACAGAAATTCTTATTGTCTTTTTAGACTAGATGCAGCTATGAATTCAATTTTTTTATTAAATTAATTTTTTATGAAAAAAGATATCCTTCGCTCCGCTGAGAATTGGACCTCATCGAAAGAAACATGCTTTTTGAGGAATACGCGTATCATTTTGCCAGATGTTATTTATAAATCTCAAAAAAATATTGATATAAGACCTGTAAACAAAAAAAGAATTTTGAGCAAATTATTTATTAGTAAATACCTCTAATTTATGCAAAGAGCATAATTACATTTTTTTAAATCAAGTTATTGAAGTGGGCATTTTGAACATTGTGCAGTTTTTCCATTTAGTTTGTAAGCGCACTTTGAGTTAGAAAAAAAGTATTTGAAATCGGTTATTGTCTTCTTTTCGGTTTTTGAATTTCATAGTTAGTAAATATTTCCCTATGACAAAAACATTATGGCTCAGTTTTTGTAAATGAAATGTTTGTGGTAAACAAGTATAGAAACTTAAAAACTAAATTGTTTGTGCAAGTTTCAATGTTAAGAGAAATGTGCAAGGAAACATGTGTTTTTAAAATGTAGTTAATTACAACAACAAAAAAAGAAAAAAGTTGTCGAACTCATGCAATCGAACAAGCATAAAAATTCTGTTCTTAAGGGAAAACCCCAGTTTTATCGTTTTTAAAGCATTGATAAAGTTTAAAAAAAAATTAGATATGCAAAACTTTTCTTTAAAAAAATGTGCAATGAACTAAATAAAGAAACGTGGTTAGCTACGCTAAAAAAATTATATCTTGCGCTACAAGTTCTATTTTAATTTTTATTTATTTTAGTTGTTTGATACTAAAGAGTGTAGCTAAAAACAATTCATAATAATTTTTTAGAATATAAATAAAATTTTACGAATTAAAAAAAATTGGAGATTGAAAATTATAAGTTGTAATTGTTGTAAATTTAAAATGTTAAATTGTTGATTATAAGTGGTAAATGATAAGCTGCGAACTGTAAATTTAAAATCTTAAAATTGTAAATTATTAGTTGTAAAGATTGAAAAAAGACAATTGTAAATATTGAGTTTCTAAATTGTAAATTGTAATATAGAAACTGGAGATTGGAAATTGTAAATTATAAATTGGAAACTGGGAATTGACAATTAAAAATATTGGAAATGGTAAGTTATAATTTATAAATTGGTAATTGGAAATTAGAAATCCTGCATTTTTAATTAGAAATTCAAAACTGGAAGTTCTAAATTGGAAACAGTCAGTTTTAAATATAGTAAGTTGGAAAATGGAAATCGGAAATTAGAAATCCTAAATTGAAAAATTTGGAGATGTAATTAGTACAAAATTTTAATTCGAAATTGGAAATATTTTAAATTAGAATTTTGAAGTTGAAAGTTTTTTAAACAGGAAATTTTATGTTGACACTTAGAAATTGGAAATCCTAAATTTTGAATTGAAAATTAAAAACTGAAAAGCGAAATTTGGAAATTATGAATTGGAAATTGAAAATTGTGAATAGGAAACTGAAAATTGTAAGATCTTAAAAATGTAAATTGTAATATGTTAGTTATAAATATTGGAAAGCATTAATTTTAAATTCTAAATTGTCAATTGGAAAATGGAAACTGATAATATTGTGAATTGTAACTTCCATATAAAAATAAATGAATAATAACAAATTTGTGGTTCTTTTTTGGGTGCACAGTTTTTATTCATTCATATTTTGTTGTATCTTCAATAGTTTGACCGAAAAACGGAATTTTTGATTCTTCATTGTTTTTTATGCCATCAAAATTTTAATTTTCTATTTTACGAAAAAATTCAAAAAGTTGTTATGATTATCTTGTAGGACGTTCAAAAAGTAATGTTTTTCTTTTCTTGACTTTTTCCATATCGTGCGTTAGTTAGTTTAAAATTTCCATTTTCGTTTATTTTTTTTAATTTTGTAAGTGCTATAACCCTGGTATTTTTTTTATCGAAAAAACTCATTAGGAGGAAATTTTCGTATTTTCAAGTACTGCGAATATACGCAAAAGAATTTTTGAATTTCGAAAAAAGTGGTCTCTAAAATTTTCAAATGTTTCAAACTTTTTGAATTCTTATCCAAAATGGCTAATTAATTTGTTCAAAAGTTATCGTGCTCACAGACAGACAGAAATACATACAAATGTATTTATGTCTATCTGCCTGTCTGTCTGACTCATTTATTGTCGAAAATTCAGGATCGAATTCACTGGCCAGCCATTTTGGAAAAAATTCAATAAGTGAGCGCATTTTTAAAATGTTTGAGAACACTTTTTTCCGAAATTCAAAAATTCTTTGCACGGTTATTCATATTACTTGAAAATATAAACATTTTCATGTAATGACTTTTTTTCGATAAAGAAATACCACAGTTATAGCACTTACAAAAGTAAAAAAAAACATGACTTTTTGAAGGGCCTATAATGCTATCATAAAAACTTTTTAACTTTTTAGAAATACTAAAAATTCAAATTTTGACGGCACAAACAATAATGAACAATAAAAGATTCCATTTTTCGGTCAAAATGTGCAAGATAGGACAATAGATGAAGGAATAACAATTTTGCACCCAAAAAAGATCCACAAATTTGTTATTTTTAACTTTTTGATAGGATACGTATTTTTTGTTTTATTCGTAAAAAACAGCTTTAAAAATATAAAAATTTAATTTTTAGACAAATGACACAAGCTAAGAAAAAAATAAAGGGGCAAAATTTTTTCACTCAAAAAAGATCTACAAATTTGTTTTGAATATTTTTTTGATAGAAAAATGTGAATTAAAAAAAGATCTACAAATTTGATACACGAATACATTCAAAATGAAAGAGAACTTCACTTTTTGGAAAAAAGACACAAGCTAAATTAACATTTGAACTAATCAAATATTTCGCCTTAATTATATCTACACATTTCTTCGATTCACTTTACGCTATGATGCGTACTTTTGGTTTAAATCATAAAAAATAACTTTGAAAATAAGCAAATTAGATCTTTGGAAAAACAGCACAAGTTGTATTAAAAAAGTCATGAAAAATAAAATGTGGACACTATTTTGCAATATCTGAATAAGCAGTACCAGTCCGAGTTGCAGAAATAATAAATATAATATACATTTTACTTAATAGTGCTGCACATTGTTTAGAAAAGTTCGCATTTTAGACAAAATCGAGTACGAAACACGAGATACGTGAAGAGAATTTCTTCGTTAAAGCCGAAGGAGATTTAACAAAAGGGAATTCACTATTACCAACTGAAATTTTCGATTTGTTAAACTTTAATTTTAAAATGCCTGCGCATAAATTTGGGTGAAATACAAATACACACCTACTAAATATGATATTAAATGTATTACTTTGAATTAAAGTTGATACGTAGTCGAACATTAATTGCAGTATTAATTATAATTAAAAAGTACTCATATATGCATGTGGGTCTTTGAATTTCTTTTTAGAAGACGTACTGCAAAATTATTAAAAGTCATCATTCCAATCATAGAATTAAGATAAAATCACCTAATTATCCCATGTGCTAGATTTTTTTTACCTCTATTAATCAAATGATTGGTATCTACCCAGTTTTGGTATAGTTGACTATAGACATGTTGTCTAATTATAAATGGTCTCATTTTGCATGAAGGTTTTTTTTCCTTTGAAGTTTTTTATATTTTCACTTCACTTCATTTATTGGCCTTTTACATTTCCATTTTACAATTTACTAGTAATCATTTACAATTTACACCTGATAATTGATAATTGAAAATGGACAACTTAAAATAAATACTTTCCAATATATACAACTTAAATATTACACTTTATAATTTCTTATATAAAATCAAGAGACCGAAAATTTGAAATTTTAATTATATTATACGTATATTTATATTTATATAATTGTAATTATATTATAAAAAAATTTGAAAATTTGAGTTTCCAATTCCTAATTCAAAATTTAGGATTGATAATTTTCTATGACCAACTTACAAAATACAATTTTTAACTTCCAATTTACAACTTGCATCTTCCACTTTTCTATTCACAATATTTCCAATAAACAAATTACAATATTTATAACTTACAATTTCCACTTCACAATATTTACAACTTATTATTTCTAACTTCCAATATTTATAATTTCCAATTTCCAATTTACAATATTTGCAACTCACGATTTTCAATTCCCAGTTTCCAATTTTCAATTTCCAAGTACAAACTTCCAATTTTTCATTTACAATATTTAAAATTTACAATATTTGCAACTTACATTTTCCAATTCCCAGTTTTAAATTTAGAATTACTAATTTCTAATTTTTAATTTCCAACTTTTATTTAAAAATATTTCCAATTTCTCATTTCCTAATTCTCTAATTTTTTGTATGTTTCTAACAGTTAAGTTAAAGCGTGTAATGAAATTGTTAACAAAATCGATACTATATCAAACAGCAAGTTAGCTTTACTATATAACCTGGGCAGTACAGAATTTTTACCATAGTTAGTGCGATTATAAATTGGCATTACAAGGTGAAATTTTTGTGCCAAATGTAAAGAAAAATACAAATCACAATATTTATACCTTGCAATTTTCAATTTACTATTTGCAATTAAAAATATTTATAGCTTACAATTTTCAATTTTGAATTTACAATATTTGAAACTCACAATTTCCAGTTTCGAATTTACATTTCACAATTTAGAATTTCCAATTTAGAATATTTACAACTTATTATTTCCACTTTCCAATTTTCAATTCAGAATTTTCATTTTCTAGTATACAATATTTCAAATTTATAATATTTCCACTTTACAATATTTATGACTTGTAATTTCCAGTTTCTAATGTTCAATTCACAATTTAGCATTTGAATTTCAGAATTTCTAGTTTACAATATTTTTAATCTCCACTTTGAAATATTTAAAATTCACAATTTCCAGTTTCTAATTTCGAATTTCGAATTTAGATTTTTAAATTTGCAATCTGCAATGTAAAAACTTACAATTTACAATATTTACAACTTACAATTTCAATTCCTCTTTTACAATATGTACAGCTTAACATTTCCAAGTTTTTAGTTTATAAATTATAATCTACACTATCTATTCCTAATTTCAAATTTACAATATTTGAAACTTAAAATTTCAAATTCTCAATTTAGAATGTTTAATTTGTAATTTACAATATTTCCAAAATTCTGATGCAAAAATTACAATTTCCAATTTCCAATATTTACAATCTATAATGTCGAGTTTGCAATTTTCAAATTTAAATTTTAAAGTTTAAAATTTTTTATTCACATAAAATAGATTCGCAATTAAATTACATATGCGTGCAATTAATTTAAAAATGAAAACTTGATCACTATTATTTTTTAATTTCCAATTTTCAATTTTGAATATACAATTTGCTATCTTCAGTTTTGATTTCTACTTTTCAACTTATAAATCACATTTTACAACACAAAATTTATAATTTTCAATTTATATTGGAAAGAATCAAAGATATTCAAAAGGATTCAAGAAGTTTAAATCGATTAATTTAATTCATTAGAATTCAAGGAATTTAAAATTTATCATTTTCAAAATCCATATTCACAATCTAAAATTGTCAGTTTACAAGTCAGAATTAAAAATTTAGATTAAAAAATTTATATCTATAAAAAAGATTCGCAATTCATTTTCCTATAAGTGCATGTTTTCGTAAAATTAAAAATCGAGTATCCTAAATTGCCAGTTTCCTGTTTACAAATTCAAAATTTTTAATTCAAAATTTTAAACTTTTGTTTAGGGTAAAAAATTCGTAATTAAATTACTTATGCGTGCATGTAATTTTAAAATAAAAATGCGAACATCCTTAATTTTGAATTTTCAATTTCAAATACACAATTTACCATTTTTAATTTCTAAGTTAAAATTTACAACACAAAATTAAAAATAATTTATAATTAGTATTCAAAAGAACCAAAGGAAGTCAAAAGGATTTAAGATGTTTAAAGTGACTGAAGTAATTAAAAAGAATTGAAGTATTTAAAAATTTCCAATTTGCAGTATTTTTACAACCTTTAATTTCCAGTTTACAATACTTATCATCTAGAATTTTCAGTTTCCAGTTTACAAGATACATTACAAATTTTAAATGTTTGTTCAGAGAAAAAAGATTCGCAATTAAATCACCTATGCGTGCAGGTACTTTTAAAATTAAAATTGAAACCCCCTTAACTTTCAATTTCGAATATACAATACACATGTATAATGTTTAATTTCCAATTTGGAACTTACAGTTCGAAACAAAAAATTTACGATTTACAATTTATATTAAAGAGAATTCAAAGAATTCAAGAAGTAGAAAGGGATTCATTTAATTCAAAAGAATTCAAACATTTTAAAATTTCCAATTTCCAATATTGATGGCCCACAATTTACATTTTACAATACGGAATTGAAAATTGAAAATAGAACAATCTTTGTCAAAAGAAAAAAGTTTCACAATTAAATTTCCTGTTCGTGCAGGTACTTTTGAAATTAAAATTGTTATTCTCTGAATTTCCAATTTCCAATAAAATTTCCAATTTCCAGTTCACAGTTTCCAATCTACAACTTATAATTTACAACTTCCAACATAAAACTTAGAATTTACCATAAAAAGTGTACATTTTACAGTTTACAACTTACAACTTAGAAATTACGACAAAAAATGTACAATTTACAATTTGCAGTTAGGCCTTACAACTTACGACCCAAATGCAAGTATAGACCATGTTTGTTTTAACTCTCACGCTTATCTGACAGAAAAATAAAAAGGCAAGCCCTGAGAACGGCACCTTTCGCTAAAGTCTGTTGGGTGTTGGGTGTTGGGTGTCGGGTGTCGAGAGTAAGTACTCGCCGAATGGGATCCCTTCTTGTTCCGGTAACCCAGTTTCCATTTTCCAACAACTCATGAGATAATAGTTCCTGTCCCCATAAATAATTGCAATTTTCAATCAAATTCCCGTGGTTGACTTCGCAATCAGATATTACGAGAGAGTCAATCATTTTTGCACAAAGAGGCTTTAAAAGCATTGTTTTCTCATTTCTTACACCTATATCAAACCGATCATTTCTATTGTGTAATTCTAATTTTATTTATTTATGTAAGACTTAACTCTTTTCGTTATTTATATAAGATTTTGGCATAGTATTTCGACGGATACAGGTTTAAAGCCGCTCTAGAAAAAAATTAATGGGGAAACCATTACGAGGTGGATACCAGTACGAACTGAATAATGGGAAAAGTGACTGGGTTTTAAAGAAAAAGTTCTGAAGTATTTTTTTTCATCAGTAGCAATTTTAAAGAATAGTTTTATAATAATTTATTTCACCATTTAATTGCTATTTTTGAACTAAGAAATTGTAAAACGTATTTTTATCTTGACGATGGAAATTTTGGCCCCTGACAGATTATCATTTTTCAAAGAATTAAAATAATGCCTTCGTGGGAAGAAACAAAAATTAAGTACTATACTAACCAACACCTTTTTAATAAATAAACAAGTTTATTCCTTTGGACAACATAACCAAGTACAATTATTAGACGTTTATTTGTCTACGATAGTTGGTGTTCAAAGAATTCTAAAGAATGTAAGGAATTCAAAAGAATCCAAGGAATTTAAAAGCATTCTAGGAATTCCAAAGAATTCAAGGAATTCAATGGATTCCGAAGGAACTAAAAAATTGAAAAGGATTCAAGGAATTCCAAAGGAATCAAGGGATGAACAAAAAATTTAAGGAATTCAAAAGGTATCAAGGAAGTCAAAGAATTCCAGAGGAACTAGAAAATTGAAAAGAATTTAAGGGATTCAAAGAATTCCTTGATGATTCCTTCATTTTAATTCAAAGAATTCAAATG
>JAWWLR010000127.1:35022896-35034339 GCA_035041075.1 Acraspis erinacei
TCATGTGTAGACTCTCATGTGGTGAATTAAATGTGTAGAGTTGACCACCTTCATTTAATGTCTACACGCAATGTGTAAAGTTGAACAATGTGTAGATTACAATGTTAGATTTTCAATCCAAACCACTGTGTCCCGGTTCCTATCCAAGAAACCCAGCCAGGGGTGGCTCGGCCGGGGTGCGACCAGTAACCTTGTTGTATTTTTACTCATTATCTCCTTGAAATTAATTTTCTTTTTATAGTGCAACACTTCTTTATAAATTATTTTCAAAGTATACACAAAATATTGCGATCATTAGGAACAACCCATCCTTTCCAAGATTCGGAAGCTCCGTAAGAAGATCCTCGCAGCCAAAAAGCTTTGCTAGAATTTCATGCCTTTAATTCAAAATTAGTTCTCAAAATAGTTCTTTTCCAGATCTTTATTATTTTATTGTCATTTAGTACGGTATGAGCTTGCAATTACTTGGAGCAATTCGCGTAATCAGAATTTCATCAAGAAATAACAGATTTATACTCCATTATTGCCATTCATCGAAAAGGAAACCCATGATAAATGTTCAGTCTAAACGGCTTAATACTTAATCCCAAAGCAAAAAAAATCTAAAGCGGTATATTTTAATAGTTTCAAAAGCAAAAAATTTCACATTTATGACATTTTCCCCATGCATTGAAATAATTTTCGACCTAATACTACAGCCAGCCCCGCCTTCGGCCGTTGATAACATTTCCGTCTCTTTCATCGGAGTACCACGGGGAAAGCATTCCTTCGCTCGCACTATTCTAACCTTAATCTTTTAAATTTTGTGATTTCATGTATTTATATATATATATATATATATATATATATATATAAAATAAATAAACTATACCCACTAGTGTTGAATTAGCACATAAGGAATTATTTCTCAAATGCCTTAACTTTAAAATGCATGCTCTTCTTCTGAGAGTACATCCACATAAACTAGGAAAAGTAACAATCTAAACTGTCATAAATTTCTAAGATTGCTAATATTGAAACATTCTTGAAAGAAAATAGATATAATAGTATGTTATGTACCTATGCAGTAAAGATGAACTTTATACTAGGATGCAGAATTCAACTTCCGAGCCGAAAGCGAGGACGAAAAAACTGCCTCCGAGTATAAAACAACTTTACTGTCGTGGTGCATGCGATACTTTATCTAAAATAAGTAGAATGAGCGCCTTTTTCCTCTCAAATGGCCCTTGGTTATACCGCGTACGGACGCGCAAACATCGACGTTATTAACCCAAAATCCACTTCTTACCTTAAAGTAGTTTTAAAATGAATTCTCCTCACTCTTTTCTTTCACTATTCTATCACTTCTTCTTTCTCCTCGCTCTCACTTTACGTGTCGCTCCTCGCAGTACAATAAGGTGCTATTTTACTGCCGCTCCGTGGGCAGATAAAGTGCGCTTGTTCTACCTATTTCAGATAAAAAGATTTATTTCGAGAAATTGAGGTTCAATTATTTGGTCTCAATTAAAAGAACTCCTAAAATATTCACAAACAGATCCTGCTGATTGAAATATTTCATGAGTTTAGAATTGAAGTCTCTATTTAAAAAAATGTATTTAAGGGTGTTGGTTCAATCCGCCTTTGAATTATTTTTTTAAATAGGTACGGCACTGGCTCAATATATATTATTTCCGAAGGATCTGCGAACGAAAGAAAGCAAACTTGTCGAATATCCGGGGTTTTGCGAGATCCTCAGATCAATAGAACGTTGAAAAAGCATACCTTTTGTTGAGGAAATCATTATTTTCACGACAAATATGAATTTTGCGAAAGATAGAAACCAGCGGGTAGCAGACGATAGCATTTAAACGGTTTGAATCGTTAGAAATTTATTTTTTACTCACAATTCTGACATCATAGAAGAATTCTCGCGAACCAACAGGTTTTCAAAGGGCCACTATTTGATATTGGTGACCCTAACTTTTGCGAAATACGTTGCGAAATGGAGAAAAAAGTAGACAAAATTGACATGCCCTGTGTATGGCTGATGTAACTGCACTTGTAATCAGCAGCTAGGCTAGCTGCCACCTTCACTCTATACCGCGTGTAGACTTGTAGAGTGAAGGTGGCAGCTAGCCTAGCGGCTGATTACAAATCCAGTCGCCAACATCAAATAGTTGCCCTTTGAAAACCTGATGATTCGCGAGAATTCTTCTATGTCAGAATTGTGAGTAAAAAAATTAATTTGCAAGCGAGTCTAACCGTTCAAGTGCTGTCTTCTGCTACCCGCTGATTTCTATATTTCGCAAAATTCATATTTGACGTAAAAATAATTCTGTCCTCAACAAAAGGTATCATTTTTCATGATTTTGTTGATCTGAGGATATCGCAAAACATCGGATATTCTACAAGTTTTCTTTCTTTCGTTCGCAAATCCTTCGGAAATAATATATTTTGAAATTAAATCTAATCTTTTAAAAATAATTGTATGCAAGGAAGTCAGAGGATAAACAATAGATGAAGAAAAAGAAAAATGTCAACCAATACCAACTTCTCACTTCTTTCTTCTTCTTATTCCGTCTTTTTTCTACTACTAGGGAAACGAAATATTTCGAGACAAATGTAGATCTCCTCATCAGGGATTATTTATAGAAAAAGTACCATATTCAAATAATAGAATCTTGTACTAATTAAAATTAATATAGTATCTGCAAATGAAAAACAGATATTTTTATAGAAAGTTACTTTGTCTAATTATTTCAACTTCCTTCCAAGCTCTTTTGTTTGAAATCCATTTTCTTAATGAAAGTTCAGTTTATTCCAAGTGCAACTTGCACTATTTTGTTGAAAATTTGTTTCTTGTTTTTTTGCTATTGAAAATTAATTTCCCTACTCAAAATATAACTATTTAATATTTGGTTGACAAATTATTTTTGTTGAAAATGTTGACCTTTTGTTATAAATCAATCTTCTGGGATGAAAATAATTCTTTTTATTGAAAATTGAATGATTCTAGTTAAAGACTCATTAATTTATTTCAAAGTTGATGTGTTTTCAATAAAATTCGTCTTCTTTGATAAAAACGATTTTTCAACTCCATTTTTGTTTGAAAATGGATATTTTTTGTTTGAAATTTAGCTGTTTGGTTGAAAATTGTTTTTTTTTTTGTATTTGATAATGCAAATATATGTTCTTGAAAATTCATGTATTTTTAATTTTGACTTTAATTTTTTTGTCTACATGGTCTAAAATGCTAGAAAATTCATCGAGTTGGTTAAAACTAAAACTACTTTGTTCAAAATTGAAATCTTTTCCCAAAAATGCATATTTTTGTTTAAAATTCATTTATTCGAGATAAAGATTTATCATTTAAGTTGAAAATGCATTAGTTTGATTGAAAATTTAACTGTTTAGTTAAAAGTGGGTCTTCTTTAATTGAAAATTCAACTTGTCTGTTAAAAATTCATATATTTAATTTAAAAATCGTCTGTCTTGCTAGAAAATTAATTTTCCTGTTTGAAAATTAATCGTCTTGTTTAAAAATCCATGTTTTTTTGCTTAAAAACTCAAGTATTGCAATTAATTATTGATCATTTTTGTAATTAATTCATCTTTTTGGTTGATAATAAAACTATTTGGTTAAAGGTTAAATTAAATTAGTTTAAAAAATTAATCTGTTTTTTTTGTATGTAAGAATAATGTTTTTTACTGAAAATTTAACTATTAAATTTTTTGTTGAAAAGTGATATTTTTTAGTTCAAAATTCAGCTATTTGTTTGAAAGTTGTTTAATATATGTTTTTTAAATCCTCTTTTTTGTAGAAAATAAATCCTTTTGGTTGAAAATTCATCTAGTCGTTTGAAAATTTGTGTATCTTTTTGAAAGTCCAAATTTCTAAGTGAAAAGTTAGGAATTTTAAGCGATTCATGTTAATTTTTAATATAGTACTTATTTTCCCTTAATATACACTGAATTTTAAGTATAAGTAGATAAAATAAAAATGTGTTTAAATTTTTATTCAAATTCATGTACTTTAGAGACAAATTCGAGAAATGATTCATTATGTTTTTAGCATTATTAAATTATTTATTTAATCTATCGCGCTAAAGTATTTAAGAATATCTTGTAATATTAATTAAACTCCTATCAAATAAAAAGGGATATTATTTGTAATAAACTCGCGAAAAATCATACCTGGAAAAAGCTTGAGGTACCTGGAAAAAACCTGGAATGTTCAGGGAATTTTTTTGTAGGATTTGAGTAGACACCCTGTTAATCATAATTATACGCACTTGTAAAGAAAAATTCGTGGGAAAAAATATCAATAGTTTTTTTGATTTTTGAAAAACAAAATTTTAAACTGATTTTTTGAAAAACAATCCATTTTGTATTTTCTTTAATTTCTTATGGATAGTTCTGCTTTTACAAAATTTAGTTAAAAAATTTGTTTTTGAAAAATCCATTAGTATCAATTGAAAATTATAAAAATTAAAATTATCAGCATGGAAATTACTAAAGCTTTGAAAGTTAAAAAAAGAAGCAATATTTTCAGCTTTGATAACTCCTCAGTTTTTTAAATTTTTCTTTACTTTATTATGATTTAAAAATTTTTGTACAACTCATAACTGGTCGGATACACGAATACTAGAATGTTTGCTGTAGGGTCAGAGAAATATTAAATGATTATTGGTTTTTTATTAAAAAATAAAAAGTGTAAAATAATTTTTTCAGAAGTGATCTTGATTTTGGTCAGCATGAATGATTCCTTACCGTTATAGTTCGTTGAATGATAATGAATATTAATTATTCAGAAATATTTCATAAATAAACTCACAATTGAACCATTTTAATATATAAAAAGTGTTCTCAGAACATTAATTTTTGCTTAACCCTTATTGACCCAATTTGTCCGTCTTTGTCCGTCAACTTTAAGCACGGACAACTTTGTTATTTATGCTTGAAAAGACCTTCACATCCTATTTGTAAATAAAAAAAAACGTGATTTTTTAAGGTAATCCAGATAATAACGTTATAAACAGGTAAAAATGGGGGAAAACATACCACAGATAATAGAAAACATATTTTCTTTGTTATCTAATGTTAAATTTCGTTACCACCCCAGAAAATAGTCCAAGGAGGTGGCAATCGGTAGTTTTTAAAAAATTCTATTTTCAATATCAAAAAATTGCAAATAAATTTAGTTCTAAAAATAAATATGAACAGTTTTTATACTCTCACATACTGAAGATAGTGCCTACCATAAATATATTAAATAATTTCTACCCATTATTGATAGTTTTAGGGATAAAGACCGGAAGTCGCACGGTATTCGTCATATAACGCTTTATATACCTATCGTTTATCTATACTATCGTTTATATAACCATATATAGTTTTATATTAACTATAACGTTTTTTAGTATCCAATTTGTAAATTTTCAAATATTCTAGTTCCATAACCCTATCGTTTGAGTATAAAGGGTTGTAGGGGGTGAGTAGAGGTTGAAAATTCTTTTCATCAAAGCAAATAACTTGAATCAGGAATTTTTGGGAGTGCATATTCAAAATTTTCTACTGTTTTTGCTCTACAGGTCTTTCATGTGATGTAGACGGCTTGTAGGGGGTGAGTAGAGGTTGAAATTTAGAAAATTAGTAGATTTTATTTCACGCAAGCAAGTAACGTGACTTGGGGGTTTTTGGGAGTGCCTATTCTAAATTTTCGACTATTTTTCCTCTACAGGTCTTTCATGTGGTGTAGACGGCTTTTAGGGGGTGAGTAGAGGTTGAAATTTAGAAAATTAGTAGCTTTTATTTCACGCAAGCAAGTAACGTGACTTGGGGGTTTTTGGGAACGCAGATTCTAAATTTTCGACCATTTTTGCTCTACAACCCTTTCATGGGGTGTGAAAGGGTTTGAAGGGGTGCATATAAGTTGAAAATATGAGAATAAGAGACATTTATTTGCACCAGTAACAGTTGTTCTCCACGTGGGAAAAAATAAGTTTCTACGACTAAAGAAAACATTACACGCACCTATGTAAAAAAATGGTTTTTAGCCTCATAAAAAACTTCTTTTATTTCGGATTTCTGAACTCTGTTTTGAAAAATATTATTTTAATGTAATCTTTATTTTGGAGCTTCTCTAGGATTGAATGAAATTTATTTTTATTTGAAATATTTTAATCAAAACAATACAATTACAAATTTTTCCCCTATGTTTTGTTTCGTTTTAATTTTTGTTCCGTGAAAATTGAAAGGTTGTAGTATAAAATTTGATATAGACAATTTATTAATATTTAAAAAATTCATGTAATTAAAAAATTCTTTTTTACATTTTAATAATTTTCATTGCTCAAATCCAAATTATTTTCAATTATCAAATCTAAATATTTTTTTCTACTTACTAACTATTAGATGTTACAACGGTTACAACAACGGTAAGGGTACATAGAAAATATTCCAGAGGTACCGGCTCAGGGATCGAACCCCGGACCTCTGAGGGGAAGTCCGAGCGTCTAACTAACTGAGCCACCGAGACTCTTATTATCTCTCTCTTATTATTATACTCTTATTATTATTATTATTTAAAATGTTGTCATTAATATTATATTCAATTTATTTATATTGAAGACTTGGGACTTACCCCAGAATATTTTTGCCAGTTGACTGTTGATAGCAGTGTTTCCACTATGTGTGTTAGATAAGCTCTAAAACTCGGGAATCATCGTCAGATTTTATATTAGTTCATGGATTTAAAAAAAGAGTACTACCACTAAACTGCTCTGAGTTAGAAATAAATAGAAAAATACTTAAGTCATAGTTTGGCGCTTCCATATTACAAATTGGAATTTAACTTTAAATTATTTTTGGTAAATTTTTTATTTACTTCTTATTTCATCCTTTGGGTATTACATAAACATAAAAAACCGTCATTATTAAAAACATACTTAAACTTGATTTAGTATTATAGCCAATTTTGCACACGGAAAATTCTACAATTATATTCAGAATTCCAAAATCTAAAGATAAAGTAAATAAATTTAAAATCTGAATCTAAATAGAATAATTAAAATGAAGATTGCAAAATGCCATAAATAATTCTGCAGAGAATCCAGTGATATATTTTCTATATTTTACATTTTTGATGTCTGTAAGTCACTGTCACTACGCGAATTTGTTTTCCTTATGCCATTTTTTATTATTCTCTTTTGCAATATTAAATGGGTTGAAAAAACAATATTGAGCTAAAAAATATTATAAAATTGAAGATTCTTTACAATTTTATTGTTCGTTTAGATTATAAAAAATATGTAAATTAGGGCGGTCCACATATTTTTGTTCGAATTTTCATGCATATCGCCCCCAAATTTGTTCATACACAAAAAAAAATTTAAAAAAAATTATATTTAGAGGTTCCGCCAGTCCCATGAAATTTAATACATATTTCCATAAAAAAGACGTTTTTGTACATTTGATCCAGAATCGTCAATATTCGGAGAATCGAGTCGACTCAACATTTATATTCTCAACTAACAATTAAATACGAATAAAAAATTTGTTATTAAATATCACCCTCATAATTCTGTTTTATAGTGTCCCTTAAAAAATATATAAGTGGAAAGTTTTGTTTTGCGGGGTTTTGTTGCTAATTATGATTTTTGTGCGTTTAAAAAAATGTAAGTTGTTTCTTTCATATAAAGTATTACTTCCTACTGATAATTAAAATTTCAAAGAAATGTTTAAACAATTTACTATTGTTTATAGCAATTTTGTCTTAAAATAGAGTTAGAAAGTGGCGGTTTGTTTCGAAATTTTCAACTTATTGTCAACTTTTTAGTTAGAGCCAGGTACTAATCAATTAAAATTAACAGAAGTAATTGCTCAAACTATTTATTATTGTTTATAACAATAATCTCTGAGGATATTACTATAAAGCTGCAATTTTTTCTAAAATTTTGCATTTTTGGTTCTCTTTTCAATTTTAGTGTGGTTATAATTAATTTTAGTTAACAAAAATGATTGTTTAAGCAATTTATTATTATTTTAATAATATAACCTATGAGTAATTCTAACTTAAAAATTTTACATATAATGTCGAAATAAAAAATAACTTGTCGTTTCTGTATCTAAATAACGAAAGAAAATTTTCAAAGCGATTGTATTTTTCAGTTGCAAAGATGTTGTTTTTATTCAACAATTTTTCTTTGAAAATTTGTATTTTTAATTTGAAAATTCATCCTATTTAGTGGAAATTCCATCTTTCTTGGATGCACATTTTTGTTTCAAAATTCAACAATGTTTTTGATAAGTACGTTTTTTTTTACTGAGTATTCTGCTATTTCGTAGAAAATTTACTTTTTGTTTAAAACACACACCTTGAGTTTGAAAAGTCAAAACGAAAATTCAACTGCTTGATTAAAAATACTTTTCCTGAAGATTCAACTATTTTATTTAATAATTTTCGTTGAACCACCTTTTTGTCGAAGATTCATATTTTTAGTTGAAAATGCAGCTCTTTGGTTGAAAGTTTAACTATTTTGTTGGAAACTGATATTTTTTATTGAAAATTTAACTGCGTAGGTAAGGTACACGCGCCAGTAATCGTGTTGAAAATAAGTGAGTTTTACCATTCAATTTTGCTTTTAACAAATTTCTTTTAGCAATATATTGAAATCATAATCAAGTTTCACGATTGCTGGGACCTTCACGATTACTGTGACATTTACCTTGAAAGTTAAATTATTTCTTTCAATTTTTTTATGAAGTTTAATTGAAAAAAATTTCTTTTCGATAAATGTAATAGATGATAATTTAACAAAAATGATTGAACTCTAATAGAAAACAGTTAAAGTCAACTAACAACAATGAATTAAAAAAAATACTTAAATTTTTAACTAAAAACTGTGCAATTAGTATATACTTTTTATTGAAATTGCGTTGTATTAATTCAGTTCATATTTTATCAAAAAAACCAGAGAAAGGGAAAAAAGCGGAATATTATTAAAAACAGAGAAGAAATACGAATTCTCCTAATGAAGGAAAACATTTTGAATAATTGTTTAGAAGCAATAAAAAACACAAAGAACAAACATGAAAATCAAGACAAACAGAACAAATTATTATGAAAACTTTCCATTTGTTTAATAGAAAATATTCTTATTCATTTATTTATTTTATTAAATATTATTATTTAATAATGGCTTATTGAATAAATCTTAATTTTGCGAAAATATGCGAATTCATATAAGGGTTTAAATAATAATATAAAAAAGGTTATATAAATGAAAATCATGAGAAAGCGCTAAGTTAAAAAAAATAACCAGATTGATTAACAGATTTACTTTTGTTCAAAACAAGCAGATATCATTTTCTTGCAATTTAAAAACAGGCTAAACAGACCAACTGATTTGTTTTTGTGAATATGCGACCGGTAAAATGCACATTCACATTCCTTGTTTTTTATTTTACAATATGAAAAGCGTAAACTATTTAAAATTCGACAATAACAAATTTTTTAATAACAAGAGTATATAACAATTTTAAAACGGGTAGAATAAATTAATAAATTATTCTATCTAACAGATGTAAGTATAATGAACTATAGGTATGAGATGACAAAGAATTTTTTTTGTAAAAAAGATGAGAATTTTATATTTGTTAATTAATTAATTTATAACAAAGCTACAAATCTGTAGATCCTGTTTGGGTAAAAAAAATTTGTGTATTCATTTTTTCCTACCTTGTGTCGTATTTCAACAAATTATTATTTTAAATTGTTAATGTTAATTTTTATCATTAAATGAAAATGTAAGAGTCCTATCAAAAAATTATTAATGACAACTTTGGATGAGTTTTCACTCTTTTTTGGAAGAGCAACTTTGGTCTTTTCATTATTTTCCATGTCTTGTGCCTCTTCCCCAAAAATCAAATTTAAAACTAAATTTTTTCAGCCCAAACATTGATTTTTTACTTTAAATCTTGTTTTTTACGAATAAAATAAAAACTTCGTAATCGATAAAAAAGTAATTAAAATCCAAATGGTAGACAGTTTTTCGATGCACGATTTTGGTTGATTAGTGTTTTTTCGTATTTTGCATAGTTTGACTGCAAAATGATCAGTTCAGTTAAAAAATCTTTTCTTTTTCTTCTAAATTTAAATAATCTTTTAAACTTGTTTTAAAATTAATTTATCAACTGAAAATATAAAGATTCTATAATTGGTTGAAAATTTATTTTCCTCAGTTGAAATATCAACTATATGGTTGAAAATTCATGTATTTTGTAAAAAAAATATTGGTAGAAATTGAATCATCTGGGGTCAAAATGTATTGCTTTGGCTTGAAAATTAGTTTTTTATTTGAAATTAATTTTTAAATGCAAATTCAATTATATCATGTTCGCTTGAACATCAATCTTCTTCGTTTGATAATTCTACTATTTTTTTGTTGAAAATTTCTCTATTTTGTTTAAACTTTCTCTTTTGTTGTGGCTAATTCACATTTGTTGGTCAAAATTCAACTATCAGATGCTTAAAATTCCATTAAATATTCAAATATTTAGTTGCAAGTTCAAGTATATTGATAAAAAATATTTATTTTTTGGAGAAAATTAATTTTTTTTGTTAAAATTAAGTTTTTTTAATTAAAAATTAAGTTTTAACCAATACTTCAACTAAATGTGTTGTCGAAATTTTTGTTCATGGCATTTAATTTTTTGGTGGAATTTTACTTTTTAAAAATGAAAATTAGTTTTTTAAACTAAAAATTTTAATAAATTTTTTCTCGAATTTTGTTTATAGACAGTTAATGTTTTTAGTAGGAAATTAATAACTTTGTTTAAAAATTTAACTACTTCTTTGGAAATATATTTTAGTTCCTTGAAAACTTATCCCTTTAACTGAACATGACCGAATTCTATAATATTTTTTGTAGAAAATTGATTCTTTTTAGTTAAAATTTTTTTTCTTATTTGTCTTTTTTATTAGAAAATGACTTTTTTATTTGAAAATTCAACCATAAGGTTGAAAATTTAATTACAAATTAAAATATTTCGTGGAAAATTCTTGTATTTTATTTAATTATTCTATTTAGGTGGGACATTAATCTTTTTGATTAAAAATTTGATTTTTTGATTGAAAATTAATTTTATTAACTGAAAATTTAACTATTCCATATTATTTTCGAAGTTTACTTAAATACATTTCATCTTTTACGTTGGAAGTTCATCTTTTTGGTTGAAAATTTATCTATTTCCTTAAAAATTTATTTTATTTAGTTAAAAAACTTATTTTTTCCCTTAGAATGAAATTTCATTCTATTTATTGTTGAAAATCTATCTTTTTTAGTTGAAAATAATCTTTTTTGTTCGAAGTGTTTTTTTTGTAGAAAATTATTTTTCTATGTTGAAAATTCAACGGTTTGTTTAAAAAATTTTATTGAATATGCATGATTTTAAAGAAAACTTA
>JAWWLR010000127.1:35065366-35076505 GCA_035041075.1 Acraspis erinacei
GAAATAAAATTATTAAAATTAAAAATAAACAAATTAAATTTTTGGAAAAACGACACAAGAGATGAAAAAAATGAAAAAACAAAAGTTGTTCAACAAAAAAGATCTACAAATATGTTATAAGCTCTTGTTATAAAAATACATTTTAAAAAATATAAAAATTAACTCTTTGGAAAAGCGATACATATTATCGAGCGCGAAGCGCGACAACCAACAGTCGCGCGTCCTAGGCGCGCTGAAACTTGCGAGCGCATTTTTCATTTTTACTTTTAACGTAATTTTTATCAATGAACCCAAAACTATGTGTCCTATCAAAAAGTGATTCATAACAAATTTGTAGGTCTTTTCCGGATAAATAATTTTGGTTAAACCTTTTTTTCGTAACTTTTGTCATTTTTCCACAAATTTTTATTTTTATTGCTATTTTTCACGAATAAAACAAAAATTACGCGTCCTATCAAGCAGTGATTAGTAACGAATTTGTGGATCTTTTTTGGCATCACAATTTTTTTAATTCATCTTTTTTCGTATCCTGCATAGTTTGACCACAAAATGGAATTTTTGATTTTACATTATTTGTTGTGCAATCAAAATTTGAATTTTCTTGTAAAAAATCTTGTAGGGCTTTCAAAACGCAATGTTTTTCTTCTCTTGGCTTTTTTTCGTATCGTGCGCTGTTGGCTTAAAATTTTTATTTTCAATTGATTAACAAAATTTTTGAAATGCTATAACTCTGAGAACTTTCTTTCTGTCGGAAAAAGTAATAAGGATAAATTGTTTGGCTTCCTGAGTACTATAAATAGAATGACGAATTTTAAAACCAAAAAGAAGAATTTTCAAACAATAATAATATTTCACTCAAAGAAAAAATAAAAAGTTTATCTAAATTGTTGAACCTTCAAGTAAAAAGACGAATTTTCTGTATAAAAATTGAATTTTCAAACCAAAAACATGGCTTCTCAGCAAAAAATTAATTATTAACATAAATTATGCATTTTTACCCCACAAAAATGACATTTCAAACCATTAAAATTATTTTTTATAAAAAAGTCAATTAAAAAAAACCAATCTTAAAAAAATGGAAAAGTTACATTTTCAGTTAAAAAATCAATTTTTAACAAAAAGACGCTTTTCGACTAAACTGTTAAAGTTGCAACCAAAGAGATTAGCCTTCAATCAGAAAAATAAATTTCTAAAAATGTAGTTTTACTTTTACACAAGTAGTTGAATTTTGAATTAAAATTTTTTTTAAAGAAAATAGTTAAAATTTCAACCAGAGATGAATTTTCAACTAGAAATATAAATCTTCAAAAAAATGATGATTTGAATTCTCTACGAAATTATTGTTTTATTTTGATCCAAGAAAGATTAAATTTTTACTAAAACAGATGAATTTTTAATAAAAAGCGAAAATATGTTGTTCAAAAAGAACAGCTCATTCAGAAAATATGTCAGTTCATTTTTCAACACCAAAATATAAATTTTAAACCAAGAGAAATTTTTTTTACGAATTAGTCAAACTTTCAACAAAACAGAATTTTTAAACAAAAAGTATGACTTCTTAACACAAAAGTTTAATTTTCATCCAAAAAGTCGAATTTTTATCCAAGAAAAATGTAATTTCTGCTAAAGCAGGCGAATTTTACAATCAAAAACAGAAACTTTAAAAAAAAGAGTCGAATTTTAAACCGAACAGTTGCATTTTTATTCAAGAAAGATACAATTTCATCAAAATTAGATGAATTGAAAAAAAACCTTCAAAAAATAGTTGAATTCTTATCCAATAAAGATTCTAGTTCACTTTTCAATTTCAAAATAAGAAATTGTAATTAATATGTTAACTTTCCGGTAAATTTTCGATTTTTTAACTAAAAAGTATGACTTTTTAACATGGTTTTTGAATTTTCAACCAAACAGTTGAATTTTGGTCCAAGAAAAATGAAAATTCTACTAAACAAGGTGAACTTTTAAATCAAAAAGACAAATTGCAGAAAAAATTAATGTTAATACCAAAAGATATCAATTGACTTTTTAACACAAAATTACGAATTTTAAACAAAATGTGCATTCTCTAGGAAATAGCTGAATTTTCAACAAAACAGTTGCATTTTTATCCAAAAAAGATGCAATATTTCTACTAAAAAAGATTAACTTTTAGATCGAAAGGACGAATTTTCAGAAAAAATATATTTCATCCAAAAAAGATTTCAGTTGACTTATCAGCAATAAAATATGAATTTTAAACAAAAGGTTAATGTTCTACGAAGAGAGCTTAATTTTTAAACCAAAAAGACGAATTTTTAACAAAACAGTTGAATTTGCAACCAAATATCCTTTATATCTATTTATATTCTTTTTGCAGTTTCTTCTTCCAGAAGATTATCTTCTTGGTTATATATTTTATTATTTCTTTAAAAATTTAACAATTTTGTTAAAAAAGCAACTGCTTTGTTAAAAATTCGTCTTCTTCGGTATAGAATTCAATTATCTACGTAGAAAATTAACATTTTGTTTTAAATTTAAATTTTGGTGTTGAAAAGACAACTGTACCCTTTTTTGATAAATATTCAACTATGTTTGTGGAAATTAGTTGTTTTAATTTAAAAATTCATCTATTTTAGTAGAAACTGCATTTTTCATGGATAGAAATGAAAATTGTTAGTTAAAAATTCAACATCTTTGTTGCAAGGTCAAATATTTTTTGGTTGGAAAATCAACTGTTTTGTTGAAAATTCGTCCTTTTGCTTTGAAAATCTCTTGATTTAAAAATCCATCTCTTTTTGTAAAAATTTCATTTTTCTTGGATGAAAATTCCACTGTTTGGTTAAAACTAAATCTATTTTGTTGTTGAACCATTTTGTTAACAAATAATTTTTTTGTTGAACATTCATATTTTTACTCGTAAATTCATCTTTTTCATTGAAAGTTTAACTATTTTGTTGAAAGGCGATCTTTGTTAATTGAAAATTCAACTGCGTGGATAAAAGTTGAACTACTTTGTTAATTTTTTTTAATTGAGGTTTATCTCTTTGTTTAACAATGTAAAAATATAAACTGCTACACTTTTTGGGTTGAAAAATAATTTATTTTGTTGAAAATGTCATTCGTTTGTTAGAAATTCAAGTATTTTCTTAAAAATTCATATTTTATGGCAGAAAAAAATTCAATTTTTTAAGTATAAAACGCCAACATAAACTAAAATTGTTAAAATATGTAAATCTTCTTTGAAATATAATATTTCTTTTAAATGAAAAAAATAGTTTCTAACAAAAAACATCAACATAATCCAAATTTTTTATTAAAATATTCGAAATCTAGTTAAAATCATGATGATTTTTGTTTATAAATACCCATTATCAGCTTAAAACTATAATTTTTTTCAATACTAATTTTCAATAAGAAGCACTAACATAAAACATGTACAACATTTTAAATAATTTACTATACAATTTGAAAATTTTAATTCAACCGCCCAATGAGGTTCTCAACAACAGTGATTGGGAGATTCTCGAGACGTATTGTTACACTCCTTTTTTACATAGGATAAAAGATATTTACCCCCACCACCGAGCATGTACGAAATTTGCTGTTTGGCAAAATCTCGATATTCCTGTGGATCCCCAATTCCAGGTGAATCCGCTGCTTGCAGACAAACGAAGGCAATATTCGCAGCATGACAAAGTGTGCCAAATTTGTCAATATAAATCAGACCCTTAGGAGTTCTTTTTTGAAATCTAACAGAAAAATCACAGAAATTTTTCGCTGAGTTTTGGTAATCCCTTTGTCGAGTGAGTTGAGCCAAGAGAACCTGCAATGGTAACTTTATTTCAGAAGAGGCCTTTAACTATGATTTATTTAAATGAAATCTAGGCGTATGCACAACCTTATTAGACTAGTGAATGCAGAAACGTATTCTAAGTGCAAAAATAAACAAAAAAGTCTCTTGAGGTATTTTTCTCAGAGCAACCAATCCCGAGTTACAGACATTTTAAGTTTGCATAGCGCACGGTAAGTGGTACGGATAGCGGAAAGTTCCGGGAGTCCTTCACGAGACCGTGCACGGCCCTGAATAAAAGTTCCTCTAAAACCAGAATTATTATTTGTCTGACAAAAAATCTGTAAAAAGCTTTTTGTCTAATTTTTGGTCTAGAGTACGACTTTCAAATCAGTTTGCTCTTTTGCCAACTTTTAGGTGTATTTTAATTTAATTTTTGTTAGATGTGCAAAATTTGGAGACAAACCTGAACTCCAGCGACTTTTTTGTTAAAGAAGAATTCATTTGGTCTCTCTTTAAGATAAAAATGTTGGTAATGATATTCAGCCTCCTCGAGATATCTGGAGTTGTTGGTGGCCTTGAAAAGCCAAGCTGCAGACCAAGCTAACTCATCCCCATAGTCAGTACTTTCATAATACTGAGCTGCACCCTTTATCGCTTCATGGTAAAGACCTCTGTGGTCATTTGCAAATTTATAAAGTTCTTTAGCATGTTGAAGACACATGGCACTGTATTCAGGGTTTGAATCTTTAAAAAGGAGACTCGCAGCTGCTAGGGCTGCTGCAGTTTCTCCGGCTAGATCGGACCCTAAAAAAATAAAAACATGTTGCGTCTTACATGTATCCTAAACATTTTATATTCGTTTTAAAATTAAAGTACCTGGATGTTCAGCATCGATTTTAAAAGCAGGCCTGGAGGTGTTTAAGTCTTCAGGTCTTCCCCAAAAAGTATGGTCCATTGTGAAATCCCCAACTTGTCCATAAAATGTCGTTTCATTGACGTGACATTTTATAAAATAATCAGTTGCCCATTTCACAGTTGTTCGAATTTCATCCAACTGACCAGCAGCTACATAAGCTTCGGGCCAACTGACTGCACCCCAAGCCAGAAGGGTAGTCGTCGATGCCATCGTGAAGCCGAACTTCACGAAATCAGCAGCTAGAAATGATTTATTAAGAATTATCAATTATTTTTAGACAAGTTTTTTAATTAAAATTTTTATGTTATTATTCGATGCAAAAAAAAACAAGCAAAAATGTCTCTAACGACATTTTTCTCAGACTAATAATTTTCGAGTTATAGAGATTTTAAATTATCCTGACGCGGGGAGGAGATATGGAACTTGGGGGATCCCATGAGTTGCAGGAGTGGGGAGTCGTTCCCAAGGCCGTACAATTAGTTACATTAAAGTCGCTCTAAATCCCAAACTATACGTCTCAGAAAAATTTGGTAAAGGACTTTTTTCTTCATTTTTTCTGGTAGAATCTGATTGTTTAATTACTGTTGGTCTTAATGTACCATAAAATGAGATATCAAACTAAATTTTAGTTTACTCATAAATTACCATCGTAATATCCTCCAGTGAGATCCTCGCCATTGAGACCTCGATCATTTAGAGCAGAATCTCCTCTCCAAGGAATCCTATTATCTGCTGGAAGTTTCCCTGAGCGCTGAGCTTCGTAGAATAAAAGGGACAATTCCAGAACTCGAGCATAATCATTTTCCTCTTCAATTGGCTTTACGTTGGTCGCAGATGTTTTTCGATCAACTGAGGCCACTGATACACTCGCAAAAACCTAAAAAAAACACGTGCAAATTAGAAATTGGTACCAATGTTATTTTTATTTAGATTAGGATTCAACCAAATTGTTATTAAAAAAATTATATAAACTTGGATAAGGTTCTCAAACACAGAAAAAACTTGTTTGAAAGTAAAAATGCCTAAATCTTCCACAGGAGTAATGTCCGAAATAAAAAACAATCACAAATTAAGAATGACTATCGTGTAAAAATTTTAATAAACAAATTGTAAATTTTTGAATTTTCTCAATGTCACGTTTTTTTCTGCTCAAACTACTTTAAAATCAAGGCAAAATTATGATTGATAAACACAGGAAACATTAAGTTAAGAATTTTTTAAAGCAAAAAATCCTATATTTTACTATATTAAATTGCAGGTTCGCAATTTTCACCTTTATCAACAAATTATTAAATAAGTACTGTGGGTGTAGAAACTGAATAAAACAGCAGTTCATATAATTTTCAATTATTAATACTCAATAATGTTAGACTTCAAAATTTTATCTGAAGAGAATTTCTTAGTGATTCACGCAATAAATAATATGTACGATTTTTTAATGCCTAATAAAAAATTATTAATTGTTTAAATAAACTTTGTAAACAAATAAATATTTTTCCTCAGTTTTTAACTGGGGGATTACTTTTTTTCGACGAAATTAACTTAAAATTACCGAGGTAAATCCTCTCCGTATGATAATTTACAAATCAACAATAATTGTTTATTTTATAAAGAAATTAATGAAGAATTTTTTATAAACGAAACCATAATTACTTGTGGATAAATAGATGCTGTTTTTTATTACGTAATCGACAGCCCGTAACTCAGGAAGAACGTTATTTATTATGAGACTTTGTCTTACGACAACATTTGTTATTTATTTAAATCAGTTTTATAAACAAATACAGAGTTTCGTCGCGTTTCAAAAAGCAAATTTCGTTTTTTCAAAGGAAATAACTTTTAAAAACTTGGAAAAATCCATCTCTCATGATAGTTTATTCAAGAAAAATATTTTTTAATTTTATAAAGAAAGTTATAAACAAATTCACAACTTTCTTATGTTATTTTATTAATGAGCCATTAAATATTATAATAAAAAAGTCGTTTCTGAGTAATTGGTAGCCAGTTTTGTAAAAAATTTGTGCATTTGTTTATAAAATTCTTTAAGACATAAACTATTATTGTTCTTCTATGAAGTATTACAAGGGTCAGATTTTTCCAAGCATTTTAAACTTGATTCAGTTGAGAATACCCAATCAGCTAGTTATAAACTGTAGGCAATTTGTATTTGTTTAAAAAATGTATTTAAAGAAAGAACAAACATTCCCGTATGAAAAATTTGTTTATAAAATAAGTAATTATTATAGGTTGATAAATTATGAGTGATGGATTTTTAGATCTAATTTATCTGTTTATCAAATTTATTTAAACAATTAACCATTGTTATCATATTCCAAAAATCGTGCATAAAATTTATTTATTTATTTTCGATTATTTTCTTCAGAAGTGCACTGATCGGATAAAAATGGTAAGTTCTAGACTTATTGGTCCAGACAAACTATAGTCTTGCTCAACTGTGTGTCGGGGATCGTGTCCTCTCATGTACACTTTAAAGAAAATTTACTTCCTCTTAAATGTTTTATATTATTTATTCATTTTTAACAATATGAATAAATTAATTTAGTTTTAAGTGTTTTTGTAGTATTTATATTTATTTTGTAATCATGAAGGATGCATTTTCTAGACAATAATCAAATATTCTAGATGCATTCTAGAGTCATTAATGTCAAGAGTATCAGTTTTATAGGCTCCTGAATCATGCAAAATTCATTTGTTCATTTCGGTCGATGCGCACCAGCTCTGCTGTCACGTGACTTGCATCAGAAAAACTCAGTTCGTTCACGCATACATATATAAATCAATGTGTCAATAGTTCAGAAATGTTTTATTATTAGTCAATAATTACTTCATAACTAGTCGATACTAGTAATAAAACTCGTAATTAATAAACAATTAATTAGTTATAATTAAAAATTTAATTATTCAAATAAATTATTTAACTTTTCTAATTAATTCGAAAGAGATATTTTTTTGGAAAAATAATGAATGTTTTTTTATTTTGTCGGAAAAGATTAAAGGTTCGTTTGCTTTAAAATCCTTAAGACAGGAAACTTACATGAGAATATAATAAGACTCGTATTTGCAATGTGTATTGACACTTGTTGTACAGAAATTACTCGGACGACGAACTCGACTTTTTCTCAGAAAAGAGGTGTGAGCCTCAAGATGGAAAAAGCGTAAAAGGATAAGGATGAAAAAAATACAACCTGATTTGCTCGACAAATAGAGGTACATTACAACATTTTAATTAGAATTCAATTCAGATTCTTCTTTTCATTTTATTTATTCCAATTTTATTTTGTATTCAATTTAATTTTAAATAAATTCTTGTTTGGATTTTATGGTCACTGTTTTATTTTTGTTATAGGTCAGGGAAGCCTGGAATCTGAGGGGAAACCTAAATGTGTTAAAAAGTTATCCTTTTTTGTCGAAAATTCAACTACTTGGTTCAAAGTTTGTCTATTGTATTGAAAATTATTTTCAATTTAATTTAATTAATTTATTGAGAATTTTAGAATTATTGGAAAAAATTTGCTTGTTTTTTTTTAGTTGAAAATCAATTTTTTGAATTGCAAATTTTGAATATTCCACTTTTGATCGAAAAATGACCATTTTTAGTTTAAATTCAATTATTTTGTTATTCATTTTTTTGGTTGAAGATTTAACTATTTCGTTAAAAATTAATTTTTTATGATGGATTTGTTGAGACCTTCACACGTACGACGATTTTAAATGTTATCTTAGTTCTGCTGATCTACAATTTTGCTAAAAATAATATGTTGACATAACGGACAGTTTTTATTTTAATCGTAGAAACAAAATTGAAGAAAAATTAAAATTTTTGGAAAAACGGCACAAGATCGGCACCAAAAAGATCGACGAATTTGTTATGAATTATTTTGTTATCAGATGCGTACCTTTTGTTTTAATTATGAAATATGACATACAAAAATAAACAAATGAATTTTAAAAAAAACGAAGAATAAAATATTTATAAACAAAATTATTTGCCTAAATTAGATCTAAGGATTTGTTTTCCAACTTCTTTCTCACGAGACACGCAATGATAATGTGTTCATTAAAGCCAAAGGAGCTTTAACAAAAGAGAATTCGCAATCACTAACTTTCAGTAGTCGGTAATTTGAGCTTTGATTTCAAAAGTTATACAGAAAAATATGCAGTTTTTTTAGTTCAAAATTCAATGATTTTGGTAGGAAATGAATAATTTTTAGTTGAGAATTTCACTTTTTCCTTGGAAATTTGTTTTGTTTAACTTTAAAATACAAGAATATTGGTTAAAAATGTATATTTGCGGGTTAAAACTCCATTGTTTTGTAGAAAATTTGTCTCTTTGGCTTGAAATTTTAACATTTTTAAAGATTTCTTTTTATTTACTGAGAAGGAAATCTTTTTTGGTTAAAAATGAATATTTTTGGTTTAAAAATGAATTTTTTGTATGGAATTCAGCCAGTTTGTGGAAATTTTTGACTGAAGAATCATCTCTCTGGTTGAAAATTTAACTAATTTGCTAAAAATTCATTTCTTTTGTGATGGAACTGTTTAAAAATGCAATTTTTTAAAGAGAATTCACCTTTTTTTAAAGCTTTTAACAATGCGGTTGAAATTTATGGTTCATTGAGAAATGAGTTCCTAATTATATTTCAATGTTAATTTGGTTGAAGAGTATTCATGATTTTAGTCGAAAATTAAAATATTTGGTTAAAAATTAAACTATTTATTAAAAATTATATCTTATTTAAATTAAAAATTAATTTCTTGAAATTAATAATTTTACTACTTTATTTCTGACTCACGATTGATGTTTTTTGTGTTCAAATCTCAACTATTCGGTTGAGAATTAATTATTTTATATTAAAGTTCTCTTTTTTATCGAAAATTTAACTAGATTGTTGAAAATTTTTCTTTTTTACATGAAAATTTAGTTATTTGGTTCAAAAGCTATATTTTTTAGTCCAAAATTCTACTTTTTTTTAATTTCGCCTCGTTTAAAAATTTAATGATTTGGTTAAAAATTCAACAATATTGGTGGAAATTCTTTTTTTTTTGTTTCGTTTGAAGATTCAACTATTTGTTTAAAAATAAAATTATTTTTGATTAAAGTTTAACCTTTTTTGTTTGGAAATTCGACTATTTGGTTTAAAATTCATCTGTTTGGATAAAAATTAAAATATATGGTTGAAAACCCATCTTTCTTGATTGAAAATTAACTTTTTATTGAAAATTACTTTTTTCTTGCTTAAAAGTAAACTCCTTGAAAATTCATCTTTTTGATAGAAGATTAATCTTTCTGGTTGCAAATTAAACAATTTTGTTTTAAACGCATCTTGGGACATCAAACGCGTTTGAGATAATTCGAGAAAAAATATTTTGTTATGCATTAGAATTATCTGGATTATCCAGTACCGAGAAAAATAATTCTTAATTCCATACAAAATTTAACGACTTTGGGTATAAGTGGTACGTGAAGGTATAAGATAACGACGTGAAGGAGTTGGGGGCCGGAAGTTGGTGTCTCTCAGCTACTTCCTGCCTCGGAACCAGACTGCAGGACAATGATTCTAGTTTCGATTTAAAGAAATTAATTTTGCAACTGCTCTTTTTCTTTTGTTTAATAAAGACAAAAATTGTAATTAATAATAATGATATTCAAATAAGGTTCCCACGCTTTTTCTCGGTTTTCGGGTGTATTTTGCTTAGCGAATTTTTCAGTCATGTCAATGTGACAGTTCATTTATTAATATTAATTTACGTCAGTGTGACACTTTCTACCATTTTATTTAATATGAAGTTGTTAACCTTAGATTTAAATTATTTATGGTACATATTCATGATATTAAATTTGCACGTTAGATTTAAATGATTGATTCTGAAGAATTGTGATGCTAAATTTAAAAATTATTTTAGATTAAAATAATAATAATTGTATAAAAATTATATAAAATAAAATACGCGTGCCCCTCGAGCAAAAAGAATAAATCACATTGATTTATCTGAAACTTTTTTTAGTTCTCTTTCAATTAACAATTTAAACATTTTAATCAAAAATAAAATATATTTTCCAACTATTATTGTTTTAAATTAACACAATAATTTAAAAAAACTTTAAACATAAAAAAGTTTTTTTTAATCAACAAATTTAAAAAGTTTGTAATTCAAATATTACTCACTTTACATGGTAAAAATTATAATTAATTTATTTTTTGATTTTAGAAATATCATTTTAATCAATTTCAATGTGAAATATTAATTTTTAATGTAATAGCAATTAAACATTCTGTACTTTCAGAAAGTTTGATTTTGAACCATTTAATTTGACTTTGAACTTTAAATTGTTTAAATTCCTTTCATTTTAAAATACCATTAATCAAATATTAAATCATAATAAGGTTGTTCAATTTTGAACTATTTAAATTAGAAGTTATACAAT
>JAWWLR010000127.1:35100123-35119210 GCA_035041075.1 Acraspis erinacei
ATATATATATATAATATGACATGAACTATTTTGTTAATGGCTGGGCATGCGCTTGCAGATGCTCGCACCAGTTTTCAAGCAGAAGTTTGCGACTAATTATACTCATTATATTGTATGCCAGTGCACTGTGTTTGTAACGTCATCCTTGTGTAGTGCAATTTTCTCAAATGTTCTGTGAAAAGTGTAAAGTGACTTTCACACAATTCAAAAATTATAAAGCACACGTAAAACGGCTTCATCCTGGTAAGAACAGAAAAATGTTATTTTTGTAAATAAAATCTAACTCTATACATAAAAATTTGATTCAATTTGCTTCTATTGCATTCTAGCGGATTTTTATTAATTGCCTCCTGATAAACCAAAGGAAAATTCCGTGGCAAAATGTGATAAGTGCCACAAGGAATTCATTGATCACTATTATTTAAATGTGCATGTGAAGGAAGTTCATAAAGGTAAGTTTCGTATTATCACTATAATAAATAATTCTACATAAAAAGTTTATTAGACAAATTAAAAAAATAATTTACTTACTACGTAGTAGGTAGTAGGAAATTTGTTTACTTCCAGCAAAAAAATTTGATCTTTTACCGTTTCTGTAGAAAATCAAAAAAACTAAATTTTTCAGGCAAGAACATTTATTAAATATTTTCACTTGAACTTGCTCTAAAAGACAAAGTTCACAATATTTTAGGATGAAACAATAATTTCCAAAAGCCCATTGCATTTTTTAAACTTGACGATTTTTAAACTCCTCAATATTGTGAAGCCTGGGGGGTTACCACTCGATTACAGTATAACCACGAAATTATAAATTTAAAAATCATCATTTTTCTTTTCAGATGAGTTAGGCAACGACAGAAAAATATAGAATTATGAATATAATGTGTGCAATAAACAGTTTGGTCAAATAGATAGGCTAAAACGTCATCAGAAATGCCTTGATTTGCAGCCAGCAGATGTGAAAAAAAATTTAGAGTGCCCTTTCTGTTGCGAAGAATTCCAAAAACAGGCAGTATTTAAACATTTTGAAGAAAGACGCTCCATTCAAGTTGAAACAGAAGTTCTTCACTTTCCCTCCTTTGAAGAATTTCAGGCTTGGAAACTTGAAACTGAACGAAATACGAAATCAAATTTCAAGAAATTTCGTGGGCCGAATTCAGCTGGAGATGCTATAATGTCTCAATACGTTTGTCATCGTTCAGAAAATTTTTCGTGAAGAAGCCAAGGAAAAAGACACATAAAACTACTAGGCAGTATTAAAATTGATGCATTTTGTCCAGCTAGTGTAAAAGTTACAGAAGAAAACAGTAGCTGTGAAGTGCTTTATATAAAGGCTCATGTTGGTCATGAATCCGAGCGATATTCCAAGAAATATTCTTTAACTAATTGTGAATATACTAGATTGAATCTATTAAAAAAGAAGGATTTATATAATATTGAGCAATGCTTTAATCTGAATAGCTCATCTGTACGACATAAAAATGATGCGGTGTGTGTCGAGGCTTTTGGGTTAACGAAATGAAAGACAGCGGTTGTATTTTATACTACAAACCTCAAGACACTTCTCCTACGTACCCCTTCTTGAAACTGGAGTATTTTGTATTAATCATAATGAATGAAGGGCAAAAGGAGATTCTGCGGCGTTATGAAAATTACTGAATATGTTTGGATGGTACCTATGGGCTTAATGCATATGGATTTGAGCTAAATACACTTCTAGTTTTGGATGAAATAAGAGAAGGATTCCCTTGTTCATTCCTAATTTCAAATCTTTCAGACGAAACCATTATGATCATATTTTTCTCTCATATTAGGGAAGAAATGGAAACACAGTTTAAACCGAAAGTGTTCATATCAGATATGGCAGAAGCGTTTTATAATGCATGGCTGAAACTAATGCTCTCAGCTGAATTCAGGCAGGCTTGTTAATGTTTAACAATTAATAACTAAAAAAGGAACACCTAAGAAAATCATACGTTTTTAATTTAAGATTATTTTGCACGTGGAATGTGGATCGAGCGTGGAGAAATTTGTTTAGAAAATTGACTCCGTGCCTTGATTCAAGAAACAGATGAGGCTGCTTTTAATTCCATGAGTCAAGGATTTTTAAAATCACTGTAATTAAATCCAATTACATCTGATTATGCAACTTAATATAATTCCGAGAACATTATTTGCACAATGTAACGGCCTGAGCGTACTACCACCGTTTACATTCTGGACATAATAATAATAATAATAAACAAATTATTTGAGCAATTAATTTCGCAGACCCAAGGAAAATTGTGCACAAAAATTACACATCTCCGGAAGCGCCACAAGGAAAGTGAACAACTTGATGTAAACACTATTATAGCAACTGAAACGGCTTGGGAGGTGCCTTCTTCGTCTTCTGTTGAAACGTATACAGTTGAAGAGAGGACAATCAGCTGCAACTTTTGCCTGATTGGTCCAGTTTAAACATTTTATAACTCACAAACTAAAACTTTAACTGATTTATAAAAAAGGAATGTTTGATTTCTTTTTTGTTTGTTTATACAGCCATATAAGTCGCGACACTTGAGTCTGAGACACCCTGTATATACAGGGAAATATTGTTGTTATTGTTTAAATAGCATAAGGATACGTATTATTATTTTGCAACTGAAACTTTAATTGGGATCAATTGCCTCGTTTTTTTCTTAAAACATTTATTTCATTCATTTATTCATCATTTATTAAATTGTAAATGAAAAGTCATTCCAAGAATGATTAGCTCATCATGTTGCCTGTTTTAAATAATAATTGTATGCCACTTACTCATTATATACTTTGTATTTCATCAAAGTACAAAATTACCTACAATTTCTGGAAGGGCAAAAAATTAATTCTTTTGTTTATCGCTTTGGAAAAATTAATTTTTCCAAACAAAACAACGACTTTGTACTCCAAAGTTCAAGTCTAAAATGATACAATGTTTTTCTTCAAGAAAAAAATTAATTACTTCTTTCATTTGTAAGTCGTTAAGTTTTTATCACATCTCCTTATTTTTGTTTGTTAATTACAATTTTCTAGAGACTGTTTTTTATAATAACTAGCATTGCCAATCTCGCGCTATGCGCGTGTATAGATTCTCCAATTGAGGCACAAAATACTATTTATTCCAAAATTAATATTTCAAATAACTACATATTCTTAGGTATATTTAATTATTTGTTTTTAAAGTTGTATAAATATAATTTTCCTTAAATTCTTGAGAAAATTCAAAAAGTTTTTTTTCTTTTTTAACAAAAACGATTAATTCTCAAACAGTTGCATTTTTAACCAAATCTTTTTAGTTTTAACGAAGTAATTGAAATTTCAAACAAAAAATATAAATTTTTAACGAAGAACATAATAGTTGATAATTAAACTAAAAATGTTTCTTATTTTAAATGGAGAAGATTTGAATTTATCCAAAAAGACGAATTCATGAAAAAAGATGAACTTTTTAATTTAAAAAATGAATATTCAAACTTTTAAGATGAATTTTGAACAAAATTGTTGAGTTTGTGACCAAAAAAGATTCTTTAGTACAGTATGAACAAAATTTTTTGACGAATTATAATCTGAAGGAAACCAAATTTTAATAATAAATACAAATTTCGAATGACTGTTCATTTTTTTATTTATTTGCTTTGAGGTTATACAAGTACAGTTTTTCTAAGTTTCACGAGAAAAGCCAAACCAATTTTTCCAAGTTAAAAAATATTTTTAATCTCTTCAAAATTCCATAAATTTCTTTTAAACTGACTCTAATTATTCCTAAGGTTCTTTTAAAATCTTGCAGATTAATTCATGAAAACTTTGGAAATATTTTGTAATATTTTATAATATTTTTAAATATTACCTTCAAATTAATTTAAAATAAAAAATAAGAAATCACTTTACATATTCCCAGGAATATTTAGGAAGTAGTTTTATTATCTTAAAACCTTTAAAAATCTTCTAAAACAGAAAATATTATTTATAAATATTTAAATATTTACATTTTGTTTTAAATGTTCGAAAATCTTTTCCAACCATTTTTTTTTTAATTCGTTCAAAACAAGTTCTAAATATTTTTTAAATAATTTGAATCTTTCTTAAAATTGTAAAATAGTCTGCAAAATTAAATAAATTTTATTAAAATCTTGCAGGTTCTTTTTAACAATTTTGAATATCTTTTGGGATTTTCTGAAATCATTTTAAATGTGCCCATAAAAAAATGTTGTGAAATAAAAAATCATTACAAATTTTTCCAGAAATCTTAACAAAATTTTCTTGTTCGCTTCAATTCTGCCAAAATTCTAAAAAGCTTCTGAATAAAAGGATACAAAAAAACCAGGACCAATGCGAAATTTACATGGTGATTAGTATAATATAATTAATTCTTAAAAAAAGATTTTTTACTTTTTCTAGGAGTTTTGATGAAAAGTTTGTATTATTTTGAAATCTTTCAAAACGCTTTTAACCTCTTAAATTTTGTTTGGAAATCATGAAAAATTGACATTTTGCTTTAAATGTTTTGAAATCTTTTCAAGTTCAAAATTATTTTGGAATTTAAAAAAAAATTGAATAATATATCCTAAACTTCCTCGAATTATTTTCAAATGAATTATCATTTAATTACTACTTAATTATTATTTTTAAATATTTTTAAATCTGTTTAAATATAAAAAATTATTTTACATTTTCTCAGCAATTTGAAAAAAATATATTTTTTTCAAAAGTTCATAACGAAAAATTCAAAATTTTGTATTTTTACTAAGTTTTATATTATTTAAAAGATAAATACTTTTGATCCGATACGGAACAGAAGTTAGCTGCGTTTCTAACAATTGATATAATTGATTAAAATTCTTCGTTTTTATTACTTATGAATGTGATGACAAGAGTCAACAAAAATTTATTTTTATTATTTTATGATTAATTTATTATTTTATTATTAATGTAACATTGATGACTGTTCAAATGTAATTGGGGCAAAAAATTTGTCAGTAAACATTTTATTGTACCTTGTGTCAATATTGTTTTTCACGATTAAAATAAAAAGCGCGTCCTATAAAAAATGATTAAGTACAAATTTGTAGTTCTTTTTTGGATGAATTATTTTGTCTATTCATTTTTGTTTGCATCTTGCATAGTTTAGCCAAAAAATGGAATTTTTTATTTTGAAAAGCATTTCACACAATAATACGAAAAATACTTGACTTATATTGAAAATATCGGAAAATTTGATTTCAATGGCGAAAACCATAGAAAACCCATAAAAATAATTTTTTTCTTTTTGTATAAAATTTCTACAATAAGCTACCAGTATTTACAACATAATTTTGGGTGCAGTTTTCCAATATTTCAACTTTTGTGAATTTAGCATTTTTTTGTAAAAATGTATAACTGTCTGCAACTATTTACGTGAAACTAAAAGTGTTTGTATGGTGTCAAACAGTCCAATTGAAAAATATAAAATCCTGTACTTTTTTGTTATAGTATCTTTTTGTTAAATTTTGTACATTTTTTAGCAGATAATTGCAGTTTTAAAAAAGCTGAACATTCTTGTAAAATATTTCCACCAGGGAAATACAAATGTCAATACTGCTGAACGTGTCTGTCTTTGTTTAAATAAAATTTTACATAAACAAATTTTGAATAATTGTAAATTGTATTATGCACATAAATTTGACAATCTTCTTAACGTTTCAACTGTAACTGAATTATTAATAATCTGTACGAATTTGGCAACGTTCCTTTCTTCGAGATTAAAAAATTGCCCACTCAGCATTGCGGGAAAGCAACAACAAGGCCTTTGAGATTTTCCTGACGCACCTGTTTTTTAGACAAGGATTTGATCAAGAAGTTAAGAACAAGTTTATTAGCAACTAAAATTTTATCTTTTAGAAATAAAAATTTAGAACGAAATTTCTCATTTAAAAATTGCTAGAACAAAAAAATTCCCCTTCTTTAGGGAGAAAAACTTTGTTAATTTTCTAACAGACATTTTTACAGAAAATCTTTTATGATTTAAGAATGTTGTATATGATTTACAGAAGTTTCCTTATTAAAGCGAGAAAATTTCAGTAAATTCAATATGAATTAAACTTAGTTACATTCATTGTGCAGAATTCCTGAAAACAAGACTAAGAATCCAACAACCAAAGTTGGGCAATCACCGTAAAATGTTCCTATTGAAATTTGAAAAAAGATAAACATTTTTCTAAAAAATAAAAGAAAAAAATTTATTGTTTGAACAAAAATAAAAAAGAGGAAAGAAATATGAGAAGACAACCAACCAATTCCCTGCCTTCTCTTTTTCATTTTTATTATTTTCAAATCGCAATAAAAAAAACATTTGTAAAAAATAATCACCAACGTTTCAGCACTCATGCCCTTATCAAGGCAAAAAAAAAGAGTCGGCAGGAAGAACAACGAAACCACGATGCTCTTTTCCTGACACCCGACAATGAAATGAGGTTCAAAATGAAAAACGGTCACAAACCAAACTTAAACAATCAGAAAAAACGAAATAAATAAAAAAGAGAAGAAAAGGGATTTGTTCGATTGTCTTCTCATTTTTCTTTTCTCTTTTTGTCCAAAAAATAAATTTTTTTCATTTCTTTCTTAGGAAATTTTTGATCTTTTTTCAAATTTAAATAGAAGCATTTTATGGCGGTTGCTACATTTTTCTCGTTAGACTCTTGGTTTTGTTTTTTGAAATTCTGCACTTTAATTTGATGATTGGACGTTAAATAAGATTTTAAATGTGATTTTAAATAGAATAGATGAATATCTCACAGAAAGGAAAACGGAAAAATCTGGAAGTTATACAGGGTATTTAAATTAGCTCTTTCTCAAAGTCAAATTTAAAGGTTGATACCTTTAAATTTGACTTTGGCTCCAGAAGTTTTTAGTAATATAACTATTTTATTAAAATTTCAAGAATTTCGTTAATAGCGAATAGCGACTACAAAACCTTTGCACATTTTGGACCAAAATGCAAAATCTTTGACCATTTTCAAAATTTGTTGGAACATTTTTTTTAAGATTTGAAAATTCTATACAAGGCTATTCATACTACTCGGAATGTAGAACAATTTATCCTTACGAATTTTTTCAATAAAAAAAATTTTGAGTTACAGTATTTGCAACATTTAAAAAAATGAAAATTATTATAACAGTTCGAACTTTCCTGAAAACTCAAAAATTCAAATTTTTACTAACAATTTTGCTCTTAACCACACAAAATTGTAATAAAATTCAAGTCCATTTTTCGATCAATCTACGGAAGCTACGAAAAATATAAATTAAAAAAAATTGCGCACCCGAAAAAGCAGTACTAAATCTGTTATTAATCACTTTGTGATAGGACGCGCATTTTTTATTTTATTCGTAAAAAACAAGATTAAAAATCAAAAATAAAATTTTTTTGATACCAAATACGAAAAAAATAATAGGCAAAAGTTCTTTACTTAAAAAAATGATACATATTTGCTTTTAATCTCTTCTTGACAGGACATGTGGTTTTTGTTTTATTCGTAAAAAACATAAAACACGAAAAATAAAATTTTCTGAAAAAAAGACACAAGGTTCGAAAAAAATTATTAGGCAAAAGTTCTTCACTCAACAAAGATCTGAAATTATGGTATTTATTATGTTTTGATGGTACGAGTAGTTTTTGGTTTAATCGTAAAAATAACGTTAATAATAAAAAGAAAATTGTTGGAAAAACCACACGATACGAAAAAAAAATGATAAACAAAAAATGTTGAACCTGAAAAGGTGATTTGTTATTAATCGGTTGTTGATAGGACGCCTAGTTTTTTTTTATTCGTAAGAAGCAACTTTAATAATAAATTTTTTTAAACTGGAAAAACAACACAATATATGATATTGATCATTAAGAAATTAGGTTTCTTAAAATAAAAAAGACAATGAATTATTATGAATTATTATGACAAATAAAATATGTAAATTATCCTGCAATATCTGAATAAACAGTCGCAGACCGAGGAACAGAAATAAATATAAAATAAATATAATACAATAGAGTTAAGTGAATGTACAAGAGTTCGAACTTTGGACAAAATTGGGTGTGAAGTACAAGATACGTATGCGAATTTCTTTGTTAAAGCCGAAGGAGTTTTAACGAAACACAATTCACAATCATCAAATTGCAGGTGTCAATGCTGTGACCTTCAATTTTAAACATTTTTGTGCATAAATGTAGAAGTAGTACAAATACCGAGCGCTTAGCGCTTAGCGCAAAATCTTGCGAAACGTGCTCACAGCGCGCGATGAGCATGTCCCTGCACAGCGGGTATATATTTTTAGAGATTGATTCTCAACAATTTTAAAGAACAAACTGAAAACAGTCACTTGAAGCAATTTCCACGCAGTATGTCACCAATCAGGTAGTCAACAAAAAGGAGTACGAGATTTTTAATAACTTCGTTCCAACTATTTTTTTAGATAGGAATAAATTTAGATTGATACAAAATTATTAGAAAAACTTGAAAATGATTAATGATTAATAATAATGAAAATTGATGATGAGAATTGGATCTATAAAGCCGAAGGAGTTTTAACAAAAGAGAATTCACAATCATCAATTTGCAGTTGTCGAAGGTTACACCTTCAATTTTAAAAGGTTTGTGCATAAATGTGAAGGTAGTAAAAAGACGGAGCGCGTAGCGAGAGGTAAATAAATTATTGAGCGCGAAGCGCCAGATCTAACAAAAAGAAAACAAAACAAAAAACTTGCGAAATGAACTCGGAGTGCGCGATAAGAATGTACCCGCGCAGCAAGTAAATTTTTTTAGAGAGATTCTCAAAAATTAAAAAAAAAACTGAAAATAGTGACAGGAAATAATTTTCACACAGTTTGACACTAATCAGGTATTCAACAACAATGAGTACGAGATTTTTAATCATTTTTTTCCATGTATTTTTTTTAGATAGAATTTTGTTTTTAGGTTATTAAAAAAAATTGAAAATAAATAATAAATAATAATCTTGCATACGATGAAATTTTTTGCGACGATATTTGGAAATCAAGACTCATGTACTCATAAAATATAGTTACAGTGCGGTTATGGCTATCAAAAGAAGGATGTCGAAAGAACAAGTGATTCTTATGCAATTCTTCAGGGTTATAATGATGTGCCACTTTGCATTAAAACAATGCTGAAAATTCATTTTGCACAGAATTTAAATACGTGTTCAGATAAAAACTTTTTAAAAAATTTATAGAAAAAATTGAAAACTGGATTATATCAAATTCAATTTATAAAATAGAAAATATTAATTACAGGAAGGTTAAAATATTAAACAGAAAAAATCTATCAATTAAATGTGTGTTTAAAAAATAGTTACAGTTATCTCTTTACAATGGAAGATAAATAATTATAATTTTTTATTTATTAAAAATAAAACAAAAAATATCGATTAAAATGGCCTTAGAACAACAAATATTTAATAATTTCTAATTTACAGTAATTTTGATGCTAATTTTGCATACGTAATTATAACAGACATTTTAAATGAAAGATCGCGATATAAAATCAACTTTTGTGAGCAATTAATGGTCTGTTGCTTAACCGAAACTTTCTCTCTCAAAGAGTCATGGTCCTCACTGAGATGCTTACGTTCACAATTCTCCTCATAAATAAAAGTTTTAAGATTTTTTAACTTGATATAAATATTTCCCTCATTCATAGCACTTTAATCGAGAAATTACTATTGATCGATATTGAGGAAATCTAATGAAAATATTATTTATTCCCCTTTCTCACTTTCACTTTCAAAGTTATTGTCTGAATTTTATTTTATTTTTTTTATTATTTTCATATTTATTTTAATTTTATTATTATTTATTATTATTGTTTTATTTTTAAATTTTACAACAATAGTTTTTGAATACTTCACAAAAAAAATTATCTTCAAACTTTAAGACTTCATCATCAAATTTCATAACAGGGAAAGTCTGATTCCATTTTTAACATTCAAACCAGAAAAACTTTTTTTTTCTATTGATTTTTGAATGTGTTAAACAATTAATAAAAAAGGTTTCCTCTGTACTATTAAAGAACTAAAAATATAGCGAGCTCATTACGCTGTTTTATTTTTATGTCCTAATAAAATTATTAAATTTAAATATAATATGCTTTAATTTAAAGTACTATCAACCATCATAAATTAGAATAAATTAAAATAAATACTAAAATATCTGCATCGACTGTCATGAATTTTTAATTTTAATTTTAGGCGGCTTTCCGTAATCTTTAATTTGCATGCAAATATCCAATTTTGTCCCAGCAGAAATTATAAGCAAAGAAAAAAATTAATAAGTTAATGTGGGATTTAATATCATAATATGTTTAGTTTTGAATGTTTATATTGTAAAATCATAAAATTTTGAACATCATTTTGAAATAGGTGTATTTTTAAGATTTGTGTTTGAACATCCTTACATTTTTAATTTGTCGAATTTAAAAAGTTTTACTTATTTATTTAAATAGTTCAATTTTGAAGTTTTTTAAAGTAAATCTCTTCAAATTAAAAAAAAGTTTAATGATCATTCTTAAATTTGAATGATTTTCATGATTTTGAAAATCAAAAGTCCAGTTTTCAATAATAAATCTTTAGATTTGAAGAAATTTTAAACATAAAGCACAAAAGTGGAGATTTTTAAAATTAAAACTTAAAATTTACCAATTTTTTAATTTAAATTGTCAGGATTAAAAGGTCTTCAATTCTAAAGATTTACATCTCAAAATTATACAATTTTTAGGACTCGCCATTAAACTATCTTCAATTTGAAATATGTATAAATAAAAATTTGAAAATTTTGATGATTTTGGAAATCAAACGTTAAGAGCCTAATTCTAAATTTCCAAACAAAGAAATGACTTTTGAAGCAAAATGATAAATTTTGAAGAAAAAACGATGAAATGGAAAGCTAAAAATCTTTGATTAAATAAGGTAATGTTTATTGATGAAATTCGCTTATTTTCAGCATTTTTAATAGCAAATAGAAGTTACATTCATTTAAATTAAATAAAAACCAAGAAAATTGGCATCACAATTATTGGGACTAAGGTCTAGATTTCTGGGACGTTTACCTTAGTTGATTCTTAAAGATAAAACTTAGAAGTTGCATAAATTTTAACTGTCAACTCTCAAATTTAAAAACATCAATTTTGAATATTTAAAATTTAAACTTTTCCAACTCTGAAGAATTAAAAATGAAAATACTTCAGTTACCAAATTTTTAATTGTAAAACTCAAAACTTGCAAACAGTTAATTGTAAATATTAAAAATTACAAACTCTACAAAGTTAAAGAATAACAATTAAAAATTCTCGAACATTGTCAATATAGAATTACGAATTATTCAGTATTAAAAATTTATATTTAAATTTTTCCAATTCAAAGTTCTTCAATTTTGAATATTTCCAATGAAAGATTTTACAATATTTAGTGTCTACAAACAATGAAATTTTATATTATTTGTCAAATAGTTCATTTTCGAATATTTCCATTTAAAATATTATAAAAAAATAGTTAAACTTTCAACCAAAATCGATGAAGCTTCAAATAAAAATTAATGCCCAAAAGAAAGTATAAATGTTAATATTTAAAATCAAAAAGATCAATTTTCCAGAAACATTTTCAGATAAAAAGAAATAGTCTTCAACCAAAAAATTAAATTTTAAGTAAAATGAAGAATCTCTAATCCAAAAAATAAATTTTTAATCAAATAGTTGAAATTTAAACCACGAGAGGATGAATTTTATAACCAAAAAGAGAAATGTTCAACAAGAAAATTTAATTTTCAATTAAAAAAGAAAAAAATTTAGAGCAAAATGTCAGTAGCATTTCCAGTTAAGAAATCTTTTAAATATTAACTTTAAATTAAATGTTTAATTTTAAACCGGAGAAATAATTTTTAACTGTCAAATCTGACAAATTTTCAAGAAAATGCATGCATTTTCAGGTAAATAAGATTAATTTTAACAACAAATGTAATAATTAAATAATAATATTAACAATTATTTAATCATGAATCTTTATTAAAAAAATGAATCTTTAACCAAATAATTAAACTTTTAACCGAAAAGATTAGTTTTCTACCAATCAGACTAATATTGAACAAAATGCATGCATTTTTAACTAAACAAGATTAATTTTTTAATAAATAATAAAATAGTTAAAATAAACGAATTTTCAACAAAATAGTTGAATTTGAACTAAACCAGAACGAATTTTCTACTAAATATTTTAATTTTCAACTAAAGAAATGAATTTCTATAAGAGATCAAAAATTTTCCAATAAAGTGGAATAGTTAAATTCTCAATTAACGAAAATAATTTTGAAATAAAATAATGAGTCTTCATTAAACAAAAAAAGAATGATGTATCTTGAGCCAAATTTTTTTTAATCAAATGGTTGAATTTACAGAAAAAAAAGAATTTTGAACTCAAATGGTAAATCTTGAACCAGAAAAACTTTGTTTAACAAAATAGTTACATTTTCAAACCAAGAGATGAATTGCCTACCAAATAGAAAAAATGTTTAAAAAAAATACACGCATTTTCAACTAAAAAAATATATATTTTAACCAAAAATATTTAAATTTTCAACCGTGAGGATTAAATTTCTATCAAAAAGGTTAAACTTAAAAAAAGTGGAATACATAGATTTTCCGTTGAAGAAATTAATTTTTAACTAAAATAATGAATCTTCAGAAAGAAATTATAAGTACCGACAATAATTTCAAAATTTTTTTTATTATTTTCGGAGCATTAGGTGTCGGAACGTAAAGAAACTTTCAATAACAAAGATCGAAATTTTTACGATTTCATTATACTTTCATGAATGAGTATGTAAAAAAAATAAGTCGAATTTTAATTTCAAAAATTAAATTTTTAGTAAAAATGGATAGCTACAGTTTTAGTTTTTAAAAAACCTAATGTTCTAAAATAAAAATAAAAATTTGCAACAAAATAGTTAAATTTTCAATCAAAGAAATAAATTTTTGACTAAAGCGATGAATCCTTAACCAAAAAGAAAACAAACAAAACAAATCTAAAAATGAATAATCTACGGGTTTGTACATTTTACTATTTCGTTAATAGTTCATATTTTCGTTTAAAAATTTAATTTTTTAGTTAAAATCTCTTTATTTGCTGAATATTCATAATTTTAGTGAAAAATTATTTCTTTCATTAACAATTCCACTATTTTGATGGAAATTCGTTTGTTTTAAATAAATTTTCTTGGTGGAAAATTCGAAATTTCCATTTTTGCAAGAAAATTGATCCTTTTTAGTTTAATTTTAGTTTAATTTTAGTTTAATTGAACTATTTTTTATCAAAAATGAAAATATTTTTTGGCGGGAATATATATATATATATATATATATTTATATGTGTATATATATACATATATATATATAATACATATAAATGTTTTATTCTTTGTCACCCCCCTCTAAAACTTAATTGTTAATTGTTTTATTTTGAAGTTCGGGAATTTTTTTGAGAGCGTGCTCAATTGTTTTTTAAATTGCAATATAAAATTAAATAACAATAATTCTTTATTTTTAAAAGCTGTTGTATTTTAACTGAAAATTTTAATATTAATATTAAATTTGAATACGTATTTTGTTAAAAATTTATTCTTTTTTGTTGAATTCAACTGTTTTTTATTATAAATTAAAATCTGCTATGACTGAAAATTTAACTACTCCAGTTAAACTTGAACTATTCGGTTGTACATCTATTTATATTGGTTCAAAATTCATTTTTTTTTCTGAAAATATAACTATTTCTGTTTAAATATTGCCTCATTTTAGTTCAAAGCTAATATTTTTGGTTGGAAATTCGTCTTTTTGGTATATATTAATCTTCTTATTTTAAAATGAATGGTTTTGGTTGAAAATTTGATTGTTTCAGTTAAAGATCCGTAATTTTAGTTGAAAATTCATTTTTTTTGGTTTCAAATCCATTCATTCCAATTGAATATTCATAATTTTAGTTGAAAATTCGTTACTTTATTTGAAAATTGGTTTATTTTTTTTAATTTATCTTTTTTATTTGAAAATTCAAATATTGGGTTAAAATCATCAATCTTGTTGAAAATGTAATATTTTTACTTTAAAAGTTAGGAAATTGGATCAGTTAAAATCAAATTTAATATAGTACCCACCTTAATTTTACCCAAATATGCACTGAATTGGAAGTATAAGAACAAAAAAATTGTTTAAACTATTATTTAAATTCATGGACTTTAAAGACACATTTAAGAATATTTAAGAAAAAAAATATTTAGATTAAACTTGAAAAACTGTAAATATTCCAAGTCTATTGTGAAATTAAAAGATATGGAATCTTCTTATAGAAGCTTATTCTATTCTGCTTAAAGAAGAAATATAAGATTAAATATTTTTTAACACCATAGGATTAAATTTATTTTTCTTTATAATTCATTAATTACTAAAAATGTATAAAAAATTATTGTAAAAAAACATTAAACATTCGAAATTGGAATTGAAATATCCAAGGTAGAAATACAAATTTGTTTTGAATTCCTGGTGAAAATTTTAAAATAATTGATCCAATAGCTCCAGATAGTTAAAAAAAACTATAAAGTATAATTAAAGTTTAATAATTCAAATGTTTCTGATAACCACGTAAATTATTCTCAAAGTTAGAGTTGAATTTAAAGAAGGACAAAATATTTTTTTAAATAAATTTCTGAACATTAATTAAGACATCTATTGAATAAGAAATGTTTGTTAACATCACAACTAACATTTGAGTTACTTTATTTAATTAATTTTATTTTCAATTGAAATAGTAAAGAATAAAAGGTATTTTTGTAGATATCTGCTCAAGTAAAACTAAAGAGAACTTCATTCACTTCTGTAAATTATTAACAAAATTTTTGAGTAATTTACTTGTTAATTTTTGGATAATAATATTTTGATTGTTATTTTTTAAAAAATAGAACAATGTTTACCTTGAGTGTGTGTGATTTTGAATAAATGAGAACCGAGGCGGTTCCGAGAATCTGGCACGCAATTCCTTCAAATAAACGGGCGGAAAGATAGCACGAGTAGAACGGCAAAACTGGCTAGCGCGCACTGGTGAACCAAAGACCTGGAGAACGCTCTTTGAAGTGGGAACGGTATTTCTTGGACCGGTTTCCTTATATCTTGAGATGCCCCCCACTCTTCAAAATCCACATGGCTCTTGGATTTCCAAACCGAATTGTGATATTTATAGCTTTAATCGAAATTAATTCACTTTTTTCTTATAATTTCGCTGTTTCCCAATTCTGCAGGAGTTTATTATGTCTTTTTAATTAGTATTGTATTCTTGGAGAGAAAACCTGGAAACCAGGAAAAAGTCTGGGGATTTTGATGGAAAGAGGAAATCAGGGAAATACCTGGGAGTTTTATTGGAAAGGAAATTTCAGGAAAAGATCAGAGGTTTAAAACAAATCTGGCAAAAGACAGGGAACTTCTATTGGAGGAACTTGAAATAACTATCAAGGATGGAACATTTAAAAATGGTTTTTTTAATTTTAGATTGTCTTATTCCGTTTAAAACAGAGTCTATGCCAAAATATTACAATACATGATTCTGTTCTTTTAATAATAATGACCGGAAACATAAAAAATTGATTAGTGAAAAATTAGGTATTGTATTCCTACATTAATCCTAATTAATTAAGAATTTTGTTGGGCTAGGAAATTCACAGAAATGCCTGGGAATTGTATTGTTTTGGGAAATTCAGCGAAGAGTCTGGGAATTTTATTGGATTGGGAAATTCATGGAAAAGCTTGGGACTTTTTTTGGATAGTTAAATTCAGGGAAAAGCCTGGGAATTTCATTGGATTGGGAAATTCAGAGAAAAGCCTGTAATTTTTATTGTATTGAGAAATTCAGAGAAAAGGCTGAAAATTTTATTGGATAGGAAAATTCAGAGGAAAAGCCAGGGAATTTGATTGGATTGGAAAATTCAGAGAAAATCCTGTTTATTGGATTGGAAAATTCTGAGAAATATCAGGAAACTTTATTGGATAGGGACATTCAGGGAAAAGCCTGGGATTTTTATTGGACTGAAAAATTCAGAGAAAAGCCTGGGAATTTTATTGGATAGAGAAAAGATCAGGAAATTTCAATGGATAGGGAAACTCAGGGAAAAGCCAGGGAATTTGATTGGATTGGAAAATTCAGAGAAAATCCTAGGAATTGGATTTGATACTTCAGGGAAAAGTCTAGAAATTGTATTGGATTGGAAAATTCAGGGAAATATGAGGAAATTTGATTGGATAGGTATATTCAGGGAAAAGCCTGGGATTTTTATTGGATTGAGAAATTCGAAGAAAAGCCTGGGAATTTTATTGGATAGGGAAATTCAAGGCAAAGCCAGGGAATTGGATTGAACTGGAAAATTCAGAGAAAATCCTGGGAATTGGAATAGATAATTTAGGGAAAAGTCTTGACATTTTATTGGATTGGAAAATTCATTGAAAGTTTAGGAAATTTTCTTAGATAGGGACATTCAGGGAAAGGCTGGGATTTTTATTGGACGGAGGAATTCAAAGAGAAGCCTGGAAATTATATTTTATAGGGAAATTCAGGAAAAATCCGGGGAATTTTAATGAATTGTAAAATTAAGATGAAATTCTGGGAATTGGATTGGATAATTGAGGGAAAAGTCTCAAAATTTTATTGCATTAGAAAAGTCAGGTAAAAGTTAAGGAAATTTTATTGAATACGGACATTCAGGGAAATGCCTGGGAATTGTATTGGATAGGCAAATTCAGAGAAAAGCCAGGAAATTTTATTGTTTGCGGAAATTCAGGAAACAGCTTGGCATTTTTATTCGATAGGGAAATTCAGGGAAATCAGAAAGAAAATTAATGGCAAATTCAGGGAAAAATCTGGAAAATTTATTGGATATGGAAATTCGGAGAAAAAGTGTGAAAATTTATTGGATTGGTAAATTCAGGGAAAAGCCAGGGAACTTTATTGGATTGAAAAATTCACAGAAAACCCTAGGAATTGTATTGAGTAGGGAAATTCAGGGAAAAGCCGTGGAATTTGATTGAATTGGAAAATTCAGAGAAAATCCTGGGAATTGGATTAGATAATTCAGGGGAAATTCTGGAAATTTTATTGGATTGAAAAATTCAGGGAAAGATCAGGAAATTTTACTGGATAGGGACATGCAGGCAAAAAGCCTGGGAATTGCATTGGATTGGAAAATTCAGGGATGAGTCTGGGTAAATTGATCAAATTTGATTGGATAGGAAAATTCAGGGAAAAGCCTAAGAATTTTGTTGGATTAGGAAATTCAAAGAAATTCCTGGGAATTGTATTGTTTTGGGAAATTCAGAGAAGAGTCTGGAAATTTTGTTGGATTGGGAAATTCATGGAAAAGCTTGGGACTTTTTTTGGATAGTTAAATTTAGGGTAAAGCCTGTGAATTTCATTGAATTGGGACATTCAGGGAAAAGCCTGTGATTTTTATGTGATTCAGAAATTCAGAGAAATGAAAAGTCCTGTAAGAAACAAGAATTAAACGACCAAATTTGGACCAAAACAAACCAACAGTAAATGCTCCAATTGCAATCTGTAAAAAATTTTTGTTTAAAAACAAAAATTTCAGAAACAAATAAAAAAGAGGAAGAAAAATGAGAAGGCAACCAACCACATCCCCTTCCTTCTCTTTTTCTTTCTTTCGTCTTCTTTTTTTTATTCTTATTATCAAATCACAATAAAAGAACATTAATATTGCTTAATAAAAATTATAATACCAACGTTTGGGCACTCGTACAGCACCCTTATTCCTAGAATAGAAAATAATTCTTTTTTTTTTACAAAAATAAATAAATAAAAATTCGAGCAGACTTGATTTTCGGGTGCCGGGGAAATAGCATTGTGGGTTTTGTTGCTGTTTCTGTCTGTTTGAATTTTTATTTTTTATTTTTTGCCTTGATAAAATAAAAAAAATCTAGACTTATTCCCGGTTTACTCGGTAAAAAACGAAGCTTTTCCGATTGAATCTTAAGAGTGTATAATCATAACTATCTAACACTAATTGATTTATTATAAAATTTTGAAAAGAATTAAACATTTTAGAACTCCAAGGTAAAATTTTATTTTAAATAACATTAATGCAGGCACAATATTTCTATAGATTATCTCGAAATATATTGCATTTTCAACAAAGTAGTCCAATTTTCAGCAACAAATGATTTCAAAAAATTAAAAACAAAATGTAGATTTCTTAAGATTTCGAAAAAAATTATAAACTTTTTAAGATTAAATTATAAATTATAAATTATTTTAAAAAAAGACGAATTTGCGACAAAATAATTTCAGTTTTAATCTGAAAAAATATTCTTTTGAAAAAACGAAAGAGTCAGTTTTTAGCTACAATGATGAATCTTCATCGAAAAAAAGAATTTTAACACAACAGTTGGATCTTTCGCCAAACAGGCCATTTTTTAATCCGAAAATATGAATTTCGAACAACTAAAAAAATTTTTTCTCTTAGGAAATTAAATTTTCTACCAAAAAGAAGAATTTTTGACTGAGAACATCAATTTTCTGCAGCAAAGATGCATTTTTTTAAATACATACATTTTCCAAAAAAAAGGATTCAGTGTCAACCAAAACTAGAATAGCTAAAATTTCAGGTTACAACTAAAAAATCAATTTTCAACCCAAAAAAAAACAAACAAATTTTCAACAAAATAGTTAAATTTTTCTAATATAGCAATTTAAAATATTTGTACAAATAACTGAACTTCACTTATTTTACAAAGAACTCAATACTTCTTTCTTTAAAAATGTAACCCGTTTAAAAACTATCTAAAGCTGATAAAAATAAAAAACTTTTGAGATGAGAAACGCTTTAATAAACTTAGTTACAAATAAATATTTTCTGTTTTTTAAAAACCTCTGTAAAACGATATATTTAATATATTTCGATATATTTAATTCTTTTATAATACTTTTTAACTCAGTTTTTAATTTAAAATGACAATTCCTAAACAATAATTTAAAATAT
>JAWWLR010000127.1:35145532-35156658 GCA_035041075.1 Acraspis erinacei
CCCTTCTGCCCTTCCGCCAATTCCCTTCTCCAGCACTTACTTCCCTGCCACTACTCACCATCATTTCTAATCAGTTCCCTTACTTCTTCTAACTTACGCTCACTTCCCTACTTCTCTTGTTCTCACTACCCCCTCCCACGTTCACATCCCACTTTTTCCTTCATTTCCTCTTAATTCACCTACGCTCCTTTATTTCCCCTCCTTCCCCTCCACACATTTCCACTCATTACACCTACTTTACCTACTTCCCCTCCCTTAATTTAGCCCTAATTCTCCTACACTCCCTTACTTTCCTACTCTCCAACTATTAACTTCCCCAAATAACCCTATTTCCACTCCCCTCATTTCCCCTTTTTTCATTTCCCCTCATTCCTCGTACGTTTCCACCCATAATTTTTAAAATTTTCCATACTTCCATTCCCATCATTTCCTCCTACTTCCCTTTCTTTTGACATATTTTTTTAAATGCTATATATCAAGAAAAAAAGATTAAATCTTATAATCAAGTAATTATTATCCGATTTTTCGGAAACTTATATTCACGCAGTGAATATGAAAATCACTGGGCGTTGTCAGTTTGATTTTTGTTGAGATTTCAACCAAATTGTAACATAATGTAGATTTTGAAGATTTCGAAAAATGAACCATCTTACGAATTCTGAAATTTATCAAAAAAAATAAAAAAAAACCTTTCTTCAGGTTCTCAGGAAAAGCTTAAATGACTTTTTATTTTGAAAAATTAATTTATGAGTATATTTAAAATTATTTTAAAACATTTCAAAAAATTTGCAAAACTGTGAAAAAGTCAAATAGTAGATTTTTAATCAATTTCTTTCAATTTTCAGTATAAAATATTAAAGCATTTTAACAGACATTTATCACAAGTTTGAAAACAATTTCAAAAAGAATTTCAAATATCAAAAGATTTCAAAAAATTTAAAGCAGAACGTAGGTTTTTGCAGATTTAGAAAAAGAAGCTTTTTAAGAAGTTCCAAAAATTTCAAGAGAAACAAAATTTTCTTCTGTTTGTTAGGAAAAGTGAAAACTATATTTTATTTTGATAAATTCATTTTCACTAAAAATCAAAATAGCTTTCCGAATTAAAAAAAATAATCAGGAAGTTTTAAGAATTTATTTTTTTATTTTTCAGTATTAAAGAAAAAATCTTGTAAATTTTCTCGCAAAATCTTGTAAATTCTCTCGTAAAATTTTAAATTATATTTTTTGTTTGAAAAATTAATTTCGAAAGATTTTTTAAACGTAGAGAAAAAAACTAGAAGATTTTTAGGCATCTTCCTTAAGTTTGCAGTATTACAAAAATTGGAAGCACTTTTAAAGATATTTATTAGATGCTTAGAAACAATTTCAAAAATAATTTCAAATTTGAAAAGATTTCAAACAGTTTAAAATAGAATGTAGATTTTTCATAATTCAGAAGAAAGAAGCTTTTTAAAAACTTTGCAACGTTTCAAAAGATGAAAAAAGATATCTGGAGGTTCCAGGGATTTTAAATGATTGCTTATTTCCAAAAATTAATTTTAGAAGAAAATAAAAAAAGCTTTCGAAAATCTTCAAAAAAGAATCTGGAAGATTTTCGAATTTGCGTTTATTTACCAGGATTGATGAAAAAATTAGGAGAAATAATGTGAAATTTGAGAAAAAAATCTAAATTTAGATTTTTTATGATTTCTAAAAAGAATGATAAAAAAGTGTAAGCTTTCTCGAAAAATTTGTAATGATGTTCATTATTGAAAAATTAATTTAAAGAGAATATTTAAAAAGATTTTGAAACAGTTTTAAAACTTCCAAAATTGTGGGAAAACAAAATAGAAGATTTTTAAGCATTTTCTTTAGATTTTCAGCATTTGAAAAAAAAGCATTTTAAAAATATAATTTTTTCAATAGAAGTTAAACAACAATTTCAAAAATATTTTCAAATTTAAAAAGATTTCAATAAGTTTAAAACAAAATTGAAATTTATTAAGATTCAAAAAAAGAAGCTTTGTAAGAACTTCGAATCCTTTCAAAAGAAGAAAAAAATTTCTTGATATCCAAAATCATTTGAAAGTTGAAAAGATTTGAAAAAAATGTGTTTCAAAATGTACATTTTTGAATATTTCAAAACAAAAATTGTGAAGATTTTTAAGAACTTTTAAAGGTTTCAAGATAATAAACAAATTTTATTAAGATTACTAGAACAATTTAAAATTATTTTTACTTTTCCTAAATTAATTTCTAAACCAAAATTTTTAAATCATTTTATTTTTTCTTTTAAATAAATTTTAAATTCAAAATTTCCGAAATTATAAAATTACTAACGATTGAAACCTTACAAATGGGAAAATTCCCGAATCTAAACAATGAAAAAGTTGTTTGAATAATAATAAAATAATAAACTCAAGAATATTATCATCAGTTAAAACTACTTTATTGAAGATTTGGTGGCAATTTTTGGTATAGCTAATTCTTAAATAATTTTTAAACTGTTAATACTTTCCGAGATACTTTCCTAAAATCTAATTTATGATCGAATATGTATTCAAAAACTTTGAAAAATAAGAAGTTATTCAAAAAAAAATTTGATTTCATTATAAATTATAAATTTTAATTTTACTTTATTTCTAATAATTAAACTTAATATTTATTAAGTTCGAATTTTTTGAGAATTTGTAGAAGTCTTATTATGGTAGAAAGAAATTTTCAGTAGAAAAATACTTTTACGTCAAGGCCCGAAGTAGTAACAGATTAATTTGGACATCCGCCAATGCAAAAAAAAATCTTATTTTGAAATTAACTTGAATGATTTTAATTGCAGTTCTCATAACTTTAAATCTTCGTAAATTTTTGATTTCAGTTACAGCGTTCATATTTTGAAATATTTGAAGCACACATAAACAAAACATTTTTAAATCTATTTAAAATAAATACTTCTCAATTTAGCTTTAGCAAAACTTTAATTACTATTAATTAATGTTCGTTCAAAATTTAACAAAAATTGTTTAGGCTCACCATCTTGTTTAGGGGTAGAAGAAACTGAGGGGGAAACAGTACTTATTCCTTCTTTATCTACATCTATCAGATGCCATTCATCATGAACTTGGGGATTTAAAATTTTCATTTTGTTTTCTTCGGACTCCACAAAATTCTGTCTGAAAATTGGTGATTCGTATCCAAGAGCTGAGGGAATCGAAAAGTTCGTCGCCGAAACTGCTCCTAAAAATGATTTAAAAATTATTCAATTTCTTGTTTTTCAAAAAGAAATTAATTTTTTTATGTAAAGCGACTTCTCATCAAATCAAAATAATATTTTCAAAAAATCAATTGGTTTAAATTTCAGTTTGTTTATGTATTAATTAAGATACGAACTTCCTGTTATTATTTTTAAATGTTGCTATGCATTATTGATAAAAGAGAACATTTTATTTATATTTTTAACTAATTTTAAATGATTTAAGATTTATTTTAAACTATTAAGATGGAAAAAGTAGAAGAAGAAAAAAGAAAAATCCTGCAAATTTTAAGATTTTTACGAGAATTTGAAATGATCTTTTATTTGTAAAAATAAAATTTTAAAATAAATTGAAAAATATATTGACATTTGCCCATTTTTTTCTATTTACCAGTCGTCATCTCTTTGGATCGATGAGCCCAGGAGAACAAAGAAGCCACATTCGCTCGCAAAAAATGTTCACATTCGCAGTGATATTTCTCTCGAAAAACTAAAGATTCATCCAGAGGAAATCTTAACTCCTCATTGCGACAGCTCTGCAAAAAAAAATTTTTTAAAGAAGTACATTTTTTATGATTTAATTTTAATTTTCAGCAATAAATATTTTGTATTAAAAGGTGATTTTCCTTTGCTTGAATATCTATGATTTTAATTAAATTTTTCGAGGATCTCAAATATTCCCCAAATTTTATTTTTCTGAAAGTTTATTTGACAGAAATTAGTATAAATAAAAAAAATTACTATCATTTTTATTTATCCAAATTGTTAATTTGCCTAATTTTTATTTTCCCACATAATAATTTGTCCTTATTTAAATTTTTCTGCATTTCTATTTGACATAATTTTTATTTCATCGAATAAACATTTTCTATAATTGCATGCCTTTATTTTTATAAAAAATGAAATTTACATTAAACTACGATTCGGCAGATACAATTTTTCTTCACAGCCCAAAATTATCTTAAAATAGGATTTCTAATTTAATTTTGAAGAAAAGAGGAAAATTTTTACCAAATATTTAAATTTTAACTTACAAATACGAATTTTCAATCAAATTGTGGAATATTAAAAAAAAAAGAACTTATTTTCCAAAAAAAAACATGAATTTTGAACACAGCAGTTAAATTTTCAAACAAAAAATATTACTTTTTAACAAAGTAGTTCAGACTTAAAGAAAGTACTTAAATTTTTAATGAAAAATTCATCAATTTTCAATCAAATAGTAAAATATTCTATTAATAAATAAATTAATTGTCACTAAAATTATTAAATTTTAATAACATTTTCATTAGAATTGTTAAATTTTCAACTAAAATTATAAATCTTCAACAATAAAAGGGAATTTTTAACAAAAAATTCAACCCAGTCGTTGAATTTTCAACCAAAAAACAATCATTTTCGACAAGAAATATAAAAGTGGATGTTTTAAACAAAAGAAATACCTCAATTCTTATTCAAAAACAGTTAAATTTAACCAAAAAGATCATTATTTTACAAAAAAATTTATATTTTATATTTCAAACAAAAAAGATTTTAATTTTAAATGAAAAACAATTAAATACAACCAAAAAGGGGTGATTTTTCCACAAAATAGTTGAAATTTCAAGCAGAAAATATTAATTTAAAAAAATGTACCTTCTACTAAAAGATATGAATTTTTAAACTAAGAGGACGAATCTTCTACCAAATAGTAAAATTTGCAAACGCGATGAATGTTAAACAAAGAAAATTCATTTTTAGCAAAGAAGTTTAACTTTCAACCAAGTAGTTGGATTTTTAATAAGGAAAGAATAATTTTGAAGGAAAAGAAACGAATTTTTAACAAAAAGGCAGAATTTTCAACCAAATACCGGAATTTTCGCCTGAAAAAGATAAATTTTAACAATAAATTTTCAACAAAATAGGAACATTTTCAACCATAGTAATGAATTTTCAGTCAAAAAGATGAAGTTTTAAATAATGAAATTACTTGTCTACAAAAAAGAGTCATATTCAAATAAAGAAATAATTTTTTTAATTTAAATTTTCAACCAAGAAGATTAATTTTCAGCGAACAAAAGATACGAGTACAACAAAATACGTTAATGTCTAACAATAAATTAACCAAGAAATAAATTTCAAACTAAAATTATGAATCTTCAACAAAAAAATGGTCTTTTAACAATTTCTTCAATTTTCACCAAAAAATATGAATTTGTAACCAACATGTTTAATTTTTTTCATAAAAGTTCAAAATTTCAACAAAAAACATGGGTTTTTTAAACAAAAAATTAAATTTTCAGCCAGAAAAATGATTTTTTGATCATAAAGACTAATTTTCAACGAAAAAAGATCAATCTTCGTTCAAACATGGAATAGATGAATTTTTACCTAAAAAATTAATTTCCAAATAAACAGATTTATTTTTAAACAAAAAAGATTAAATTTCTGCGAAGAGATCATTTTTTAAACCAAATCACTAATCTTCATTTTTTTCAGTGATACAATTTTTTTAAATATTTGATATCCTCACAAAACCTGCCCAATTTCAAATATCAAATTTTTCTAAATGATTTTTATGAAAGGAAGATTTGACGAACTTGCAAAAACCCATGAACTGGGAAATGGTTCGAAGTTTGTAAACCTTTCCAGAGTTCTTGATGATCCCGGCCCGACTCGTCTATAAACATCAGAACTACATTACGAGGCTTTTCAGTTTTACTCTCTTTGGGGAAAATGGACGAGTTTTCTTCTATTGGGAAATTTATGTCATGTTTAAATTCTTCAAGTTCTTTCGCCCCTAGATTGGTCGGATTTTCCGAAGTCTCGGATCTATAAAATAATCAAAAAATAATTTAAAACTATTTTTAAGAATATTTAACATCCAGAATTCTTTAAAATAGATGGCTTCAATAAATTTAAGCGAGTAGTATAACTAGTACAGTTTTGGCATACTGGTTCTGTTCCAGGCTAAGGTTCTGTTCCATGCTAAGTTATCTCCTGTCGGTCATGCACATTCATCAGCAGGACTTCTGGTACACGTTTCTGCTCCAAACTAAATGTTCGAAAAACAGGTACTGGTAAGTTACCGACAATCGATAAATGAACTGTAGATAAGGGAGGCCATCGAATACGATCTTGATTTGATCTGTAAGTATGATCCCTGTAATACCGACAGTTCATTTGCCGACTGCCGGTAACTGACCGGTCCTTGTTTTGTCGATATTTAGTTTGTAAGAGAATAGTATTCCAGGAGCCCTACTGCTGAATCTACATAACCGACGAGGGATAACTTAGTGGACCAGAACTGCGGCCGATCAACTACCCTAGGTATACTACCTAAGCGCATCTGCAGGGCGGCCCAAATTGATTCATTTTGTGGAATAAGAAATTCCGTTTTTTCTTCAAATCGGTCAAGATTAATCCGTGCTACTAGATTTGGAAATGAGCAGGAGGTTTTAATTTTAAATGAGAAATGCTCGGTTTTCGAAAAAATATCCACTTAAGGCCATGTAATTAATAGGTCACGTAACTAGATTCCTACCTTACAGACACTTTTTTAATTTCACAACTTATTTTCACTAAGACAGGCGGGCCTGGTCCTTAATTGTAATAATTATGAAAATAACAACAACAACAATTATTTCCAACAAAAGCTTTTTCATAATTATACAAATTTAGGACCTTAGTCACCTTTCGTAGGGCTTCTTATTTATTATCCCAAATTTCCAACTCCTTGTGGCGCTTCGTAGGAAAATTAATTAGGAAATAATAAAGTTTCGGCAAGGTAGGAATCTGTTCAAGTGACCCACTCATAATATGGCTTTAATAAAGTTTCCCCCAGTAAATCGTAAAAAGTCAATTAACGAATTAAAAAGTATTATATTTTTTTAATGATATTTCACAATTAATTAAACAATTTCAATTTGTTTAAACAATTTTCTTCCTCTGTAAATCTTAAAAAGTCACTACTTTCTGGGATTGATGATGCAGCTAATGAATTTTACGAGCGACGGTTTTTGTGGAAGATAATTTGCAATTATTTAAACAATTAACATTCATCACTTGCGCCTTTTCATAGGAATGAGGAAGTATGGACAAAATTCTAGATTTTTAATGTGTTATTCTATGTCGCTTATTATTCAGTATTTTTTTAAATCTCAGAACTTATGCCCTAGTTTTTTAAACATCATGAATTTTAATTTTTTAAATATTTGCAAACTGTCTTTCACAAAAAGTATCACTTTTACCATTAACATCATTAATTCCAGAAAATAATAACTTTCCCGAAATAAGAGATGAAAAAAATTGTTTAAACAAATGAATTTAAAAAATAATCATTTTTCAATACCCTAAGTAAAAAGTATTACGCTTAAAATTCGTTAACCATATCAATTATTCAAGAAAATACAAAATTTTTTCGATTTGGTGGAGAACAAAAATAATACAAATATAAATTACTTTAACCAATAGAATTTTCGTATCATTCATCCCCAAAAATAATAACTTTCCATGATTTATAAGGGTCATAAAGATTGTTTAAAAATATCATTATTATTTAAACAATATAAATATAGTGAAAAAATACTTGAAAACTTGTCAATTATCAAATAAAAAAAATTCATTTTGAAAAAAGTTAAAAAAATATACTTAGCATGAATTTGACATAAAACTGATTTTTTTTTCATTTTTTGGGCATTTTTCCGGCACCGTAAAAGAGGGTTCAAAAATAAAATTTATTTTAATTTTTTATATTTTTTCAAAAACAGAGTTAATGTTGGCCAATTTAAAAAAAAAAAGAATTTCTTTATCTGGAAAACGAAAAATTAGAGTGAGGAGGACCTTTTTTCACGGAACCGATCCTCTGGCGTTCCGTCTTCCGGTTTTAGTGATGTAGCCTCTGAAGAGTGGAGAATCTTTTCCAATCCCGTAACTTCAATTTTTTTATTCAAATGTTTTTCAAATAAATCTGCCTGCTCCGAAACAACTGGATCTAAAAAAAGATATTTGAAATTTGAAATAAAATATTGTTGATTTAAAATATTTTTGAATAAAAAACTGATATATATTTTAGCAAAATATGTAATTCGTTAATTAATAATAATTTCATGTTTATATAAATTATTGTTATAAAGCAATAAATTACCTGATCGATTCAAGGCAAATCCAGAACAGACAGTAAATGTTCCGAGAATTCCAAATAAAACCCACGCGACTCTCATCTTAAAATCTGAAAAAATTTATATTTATAAGCCTGTGTTTCATGTTAGAAGAAACGTCCATACAGTGGATAGTGCAACCTACAGTAGATAATCATTAATTAAAAATGTTAATGAGCGTAAAATAATTCATATGATTTAATAAATAATTAAGTCACTATAATTGTTAATAAATTTAAATTTAAATTAGTAATTTTTCTCTTATTTGTGCTCTTAGTTAAAGATTATTCACTGTAGGAAGGTTTCCCCTACTTTAAATTTTATTAAATAAGTACATTTATATTATAGAATTAAAATCGTGTTGGTAATTAAAAATTCGTAGATCTTAAAATAAACTGATTGAATTAATAATTATTTATAAGACACAAGTTCTTTAGTTTAAAAAAATGGCTAGATAATATAATTTACAAGGAACTTATAAATCTAAATTTCATTTCAAATTCGAATAAATAAGCACTGATAATAATTGGTGAGATAAATTGTGCAAAACGTAAAAAAATTCTTAAAAAACCTTTATAACATTTTGCCTTTTACTTTTGAACTTTAAGAATCTTGAAGGAAAAATTGAAAACGAATAAAGCAAAACGAACCTTTTTTAATTTTTGGAACAGGCTCTCTGCTTTCCCTCAAGGTTTTTTTCTGATTTGCAGATAAAGGTAATGACTTCTCGTCTTCTTGAAGGCCTCCACTAAACTAACCGTCAGAAAACAGAACTTGTTGCCTAGGTAACGAAATAAATGAAAATCGAAAAAAAAATTTTAATACTGCAATAATCACATTTTTAGAAAACTAAAAACTACGCTTTCTTAAAAAAAATCGTTTCTATTTCCATCATTTTCTTATAGATCTCACAGAAAATCATGTATGATTTAAATTGTTGTATATAATTTACAGATGTTTATTTATTGTAGCGAGAAAATTACAGTAAATTAAATATAAATGACACCATTTTTTGTATTTACTTGCAATTCTTTACCATTAGCAGATAATTTAACTGATGTTTTTCAAGCGATGTTCATTGGCTGCCCCCGCCTGGTATCGATGCGCGCACTGAAAGTATGTGTACTCATTTGCGCATGATGCATGACAGTGTTTTTCACGGTGTTTTTGTTGACGTAAGACGTAACAAAAATAAAAGAGAATTAAAAAATTACCAAATATTTCGCGGAATATAGAGCCTTGTAGCATGATACCACGGTCATGATAGGATAAGTCGAAATCTCAGGAAGGTTAGCATATAGTTGGTACATCTTGACATGGAACTGCATACGCTTTCTTGAAAAAAATATTATAAACGTAAAACTAACATTATTTTATTTATTGACACTGAAAGGTCGTCAATCGACAAAGGAATACAGAAAATATTTCTATTCGTACATTTATAACTTACTTTTAGGTTTATAATATTTTCTCGCAACATTCGTATGCGCTCCTTATCAGGTTGGGCTTAAATATTAAATTCAAACCAAAGAGCGCTTCCCACTCTTCGGACCTCTTTTTAATTCGTCAGCTACTGACACGGACGTGACCGTACTGGGACAGCGGTGGGAGGTGAGGGAACTGCGAAATTTATTTGACTTTGATTCGAATTTTCTATAATAGTTTTATTTTTAAACTTCGACAGTGATTAACTTTATTGTTAATAAACAGTAAAAATAGTATTTTCAGAGTAAATTAAAAATAACCATTTTCTAAATTTTTATTGCACTACTTAGATTTAAATAATAGTTTTTAAAATCAAAACTTAGCACAAATGGTTGATGCTTACTATTTATATTAAAAATTTGAGCTTCTTATTGCAAATGTAACTATTTAACAATTATCTTTTTCAGTTGAATTATAGCTTTAACTATGAGGTTAAAAATTTCTGTATTTTTTTGAAGCTTTGTCTTTTATGGTACAATATTAATATTATTGGTGACTAATACACATTTTCGGTTAAAAACTCATTTATTTAGTGAACAAATTTTGGTTAAAACCTAATTTCCTTACTTAAAAATTTAAGTGTTTGATTGAAAATCCTTTTTTCGTTGAAAATTTTTTTTTTAACTGAATAATTATTTAAATAATCAATTTTTTGTCAAAAATTTATCTTCTTGAATGAAATTTAATCTTCTTGGTTGAAAAGCTCTTTTGTAGAATTTTCATGTATTGGGTTGAAAATTAAACCTTTGGTGGAAAATTTAACTATGACGTTGAAAATTCCTTTGAAAATGAAAAATTTGGTTAAAACTCCTCTCCTTTTTGCAATTAGTCTTTTTTGGTTGAAAATTAGCCTTTTTGTTTGAAACTCTGAGTCTAAGATCAAAAATTACTTTTTTTGTCAAACATTAATTTTAGTAAACTGTATATGTTAATATACCATTTTTTGCAACAACAACAAATTTCAATAGAAATTTATCTTGTTGTTTTAAAATATAAATTCGCTATCTAAAATTTAACTATTTTTTTGAAAATTTGGTTTCTTTTATGTTGAAAGTGAATTTTTTTAAATGCAAATTCAACTATTCCATTCTTTGTCGAAAATTAATTTTTTTGATAGAATCTTGGTTGAAAATTGATCTTTTTGGTTAAAAATGTAACTATTTTCTTGAAAGTTAATCTATTTTGTTAAAAATTTGCCTTTCTTGGTAAAAAATTCAACTGTTGGGTTAAAAATTCATCTTTTTTCTTGGAGATTTAATATTTGAGTTTAAACC